>PVLA01002474.1:0-267907 GCA_004027455.1 Hydrochoerus hydrochaeris
CATACCTCATAGATCTAGAGAAATCACTCCTAAAATTCATCTGGAACCAGAAGAGACCTAGAATAGCAAAGGCAATTCTAAGCAGCAAAGCCAAGGCAGGAGGCATCACAATCCCTGACTTGAAGTTATACTACAAAGCTACTGTAATAAAATCAACATGGTATTGGAATAAAAACAGACCTGAAGATCAATGGAATAGGTTAGAAGATACAACTACAAACACACTCAACCACCTTATCTTTGATAAAGGGGCCAAGCATGTTCACTGGAAGAACGACAGTCTCTTTAATAAATGCTGCTGGAAAAATTGGCTATCCATATGCCAAAAACTAAAATTAGACCCATGCCTATGACCATGTACTAAACTAAAATCCAAATGGATCAAAGAGCTAAATATTAAAACAGAAACACTAAATCTGTTGCAAGACAAAGTAGGTAAAAACCTTGAAGACATAGGGGTTGGTAGAGAATTCATGAACAAGGACCAAACTGCATGGGAAATACTTCCCAGAATCAATAACTGGGATCATGTCTTATTAAAGAGTTTCTGCATGTCTAAAGAAATCTCCAACACAGTGAAAAGAAAACTCACAAACTGGGCAAAAAAAATCTTAGTGAACTGTCCCCCAGACAAAGGACTTCTGTCTAGAACTTATAAAGAATTAAAAAAAAGTCAGACCCCCAAAATTCAAAGACCCAATCCAAAAATGGGCATCCGAGATGAACACACAGTTCTCAGATGAAGAAATACGAATGGCAAAAAAATACATGAAAAAATGTTCATCATCATCGGTCATTAGAGAAATGCAAATTAAAACCACACTGAGATTCCATCTCACTCCAGAAAGAATGGCCAGGATCAACAAAACTACCAACAACAAACGCTGGAGAGGCTGTGGGGAAAAAGGAACTCTTCTGCACCGTTGGTGGGAGTGTAGACTGGTGCAACCACTGTGGAGGTCAATCTGGAGATTCCTCAAAAAGCTGGGGTTGGAGGTCCCATTTGACCCAGCTATTCCACTCTTAGGCATATTCCCAGAAGACATGAAAACATCTTACCATATGCGCACCCATGTTTATAGCGGCACAATTTGTAATAGCCATATCTTGGAAACAACCTAAGTGCCCATCAACCGAGGAATGGATAAAAAAATTGTGGTACTTTTACACAATGGAGTACTACTGAGCTATAAAGAATGATCACATTGAGATATTTATAAATAAATGGATGCATCTTGAATCTATACTCATAAGTGAAATAAATCAAACTCACATGTATAAATACCATATAGTCTCCCTAGTGTAAGAAATGGTAAGAGTACAGAAGATTTTATGGAAATCATGGTTCACCGTTATATTGTTTTGATATCTTATGTCTTCATTCATTGGTTCGAATGGTTTTATTCTGTTTTGTTTGATCTTAATATATGTGATCATATGAATAGTTACTTTGAAGACAAGACAGTATGGTAGCCAGTGTTGATTTAATATCATCTTGCTCTGAAGTCCTACCATGCTTTTGTTTTTCTATTACCATTGGTTCTATCACGTTGTGTTACTGGATTTTAATATGTATGATAGTAAAAACAAAATTTTTATGGAAAATGAGATAATATATCAGCCATTGTTCATCTTTGGTTATTTGGTTCAGAATGCCTTGGAATACTTCCATTCTCTTGAGTTGTTTATTCTACTTTGTTATGTTTGACATTATTGTGTGTAAAGCTAAGCTCAACTATTTCAATTAAAGAGACATTATGATAGCTATTGTTAATATCCAATTGTCTTGTTGTAAAGTGCTGTGTTGCTTACATTGTTCTGTTCTGATCTGCTTATATCTGTCCTCTTTTGTTTTATTCTCTTTAAAATATAAAAAAATTTAAAGAAAAACAAATTAGTCAAACTCAAATTTTATGCAATACTACTGCTTTTCAAAGGAAAAATTGTGATTAAAATGGAAAATATAATTAGATCAATCAAATCTCTAGTTACCAAACTGGCCCATATAGAAGTATAATGCTTGCTTACTTCATTCTTAGCTCATAGTTCTCAGCCAGGGATGACTTTTATCCCATGGCGGGGTGGGGGGGGTGTCACTGGCAATGCTGGAGACATATTCAGCTGTCACAATGATGGGGACACTGAGTTTCATATTATCTAGTGCACAGAAGCCAATAATGCTACTAAAAACTCTATAATGCACAGGACAGAGCTCCACAACAAACAGTTATCTGCACCCAAATATCAACACTGCTGAGGCTGAGAAATCAACATACAAATAAACCTATATGCAAATAAATCATTAGGTATCCAAGAATTCCACAGCCCTTTGGTTTATAAATTCCTTGATATTCTTCACATAATATATTTCACCCACACTAAAATACAGATGGCAAACATTATTCTGCTTTGATGGTTCTTTTCCCTATTAGGATACCCCTGCCTGTTTTCTTGGGATTTTGTTTTGATCTTAGGATCCAATAAAGTTTTAGTTTTAGTTTTAGAGTTTTGAGTTTTAATTTCAAAGTGTTGAATATAAAACATTTAACAAAGACTAATTTCCTAGAAGGTGTAAATTCTTAGATTTTTTTTTTTTAAACAGGGCTTTGGTAAGAACAGAAAAACAGGAAAGATAAGGAGAACATATTTCTTTATGACAACTCAAGCACGTAAGAAAAGATCTAAAAGAATATAATTACTATCTTCCCAAAGAAAATAACCACATAAATGTTTCAAGTCAAGAACTCAATAAATTTCTAAGTCATCTTTCCATATTGTCATTGCTTGGAGGACAGTCTTTGTTTTTTCCACAGGCCACTCAGCCAAAGTAAGCCTTGACTTAAAAGGTAAACACATACAGTTAGTAAGTGAGATGAATTTAAAAGGTATAGCTAACAATGGAGTAAGGAAAGAGCAATAGGAGAAGGACATGGCCTACCATAACCACTCAGTTTATGTCACAATACAAAAATTATTGCTGTATTTGACTTGCCTTGGTGTATTTACTCCACACAAACCTCATTCACAGAATGCACTTCCACCCATAAACCTGAGCTGAATGAGCTGAAGCAAACCAACACTCTTCACAATAGCCAACACAGCAAGAGAACTACCTTCCCAAATAATGCACCCACAGGCTGTATATGATAGCTATATCCTAGAAAGGAAAGGGAACCCGGTCCAGTCAGATTCTTTTCTTGGGAACCCCAACAAAGAGACACCAAAAAAAGTCTCCTGTTGGAAATGCGACAGAAAAAAAAAGTAATCAAGTAGAATGCAACTGCTATGTTTATGGCTGAATTAACTGCAGTCTTCAGATAAATCCTCAATATAAAACACTCTTCCATCTGATTTAGAAATATCTCTCTATTTTGCTACTCAAAAAAGTATGCACTGTATGTAAAACTGATGAAATCTGACTAAGGACTCTGGAGTGTACAAGGTCAGTTTCCTGGTTTTGCAAGATGGTACAGTGGGGAAAAGTGGTTGAACAGTCCCTTCACAGAAGGACCTTTTGGTATGACTTGCTATGTTCTGTCAATCTATATTTATGCCAAAGTAAAAAGTTCTTTTAAAGAAAGTATTAGTTACCACGCTCCCTATGAAACCTACTGGAGAAGTTTCCTTGCTTCTTCCTAACTTCTGATGGTTTGCAAGCAATCCTTGATGATCCCTGAGTTGCACATACATCACCCCAATCTCATCTTCACATGGCATTCTTCCTAAGTGTATGTCTCTACATGGCCATCACTTCATAAGGACACCAGTCAGCTTAGGGAACCACCCTTCTCCAGTATGACCTCATCTTAACTAGCTGCATCACCTGCAACAATCTAATTTCCAAATAAGGTACCATCCTGAGGTACAGGGGTTTAGAACATCCATATATCCATGTGTGTGTGTGTGTGTGTGTGTGTGTACGCATGTTGGGTTCAGTTTTGTTTTTTAAGACAGTGGTCTCACTATATAGTCCAGCCTAGCCTTGAACTTATTATGTAGGGCTAGGTTGGCCTCAAACTTACCTCACTCCCTCTATCTCAGTCTCTCAAGTGCCAGGGTTACAGGCATGCATAGCCATGCCCCGCTCCCTGTTTTTATGAGGGGACATAACCCAAAACCTGTAATTCTATCCCATCAAAGACTCAATTCTCAATGAAAATAATATTCATTCTTTAAAAAACTTTATATATATATGGACATATACAGTGATATCTTGGTTGGCTAACTCAATTCATTCCAGATTTATGTGCAAACATAAAAAAGTTCAACAACTAAACATATATTTCCTATAAGAAATAATGGAAAACCAAATAATTGACTCTGAGGATCAAAAGTTACATGTATAAATTTTATTTTTCCAGGACTTTGACAAATTTCACACTGATTTCTTTCTTTGACTCTACTGTAGTACTGTTTTCTTCATAGCTTTACTGCTGATATCACTAACTTTCTTTGGTACCACAGTTACGACATTTCATACAAATAGAATACAAAAAAAGCACACTATGCTGAATGCTTTAATGCACTAACACAAGCACTGTACGTTGTCTGAGCAAGAGTGGTGCTGAGGCTGAAGCATCGCCCCTTTGTATCCACAGTGAGACACAAAGCGTGATTCACTCTCAGCCCCATACAGGTGTTTTCAAATCAACTTCTGGTTCAAAGTTAAGAACATCAAGAATTTTTTCCAGCTTTTCTATTTGAGTAGTGGAAAGCCTGAGTTTATAACATATGTGTATATAAATATGCATATACATGCAGACATATATACAAAGGTACATTGGTTCATAAACTTAATTCATTCCACAATTCAGGGGAAGATGGCCATAGTCATATCTGTCACTTGATGCAGAGTTTGTGAACAGAAGCAAAATTTTGCCAAACGGTTCTGTTTGTGAACCAAATTGCTTAAGAACCAAATTGTTTGGAAACAGAAGCATTTATGAACTGAAGTATTACTGCATTATTATGTTGAGTTCTGGGAACATAAATAACACTAGTATGAAGAGTCTGGCTTAGAATATTCAACTTTCCTCTACGAATATCAAAACTTAAGGCTTCTGACACATTCTTTAAGAAATTCTTAAGAGATCCATCCTTATAATCTCATTTTGACTACTCAATGGTCTCCAAAACGTATCAATACATGTTAGTTTTCTTTAGCACATTTTTTGTGGTATTTTCTTGTTCATTTGCTAGTTTATTTGCATACACATCCTACTCTGAAGTGAAAGTTCATACAATCTTCATCTTAGCACCTCAAATACATCTCTATAAACCAGAAAAACTGTCAATAGAGCCTCAATTATTTCTTAAAAGATGTAACATTCACTGACTATTTGTGTGTCAGACTCTATATATATACGCATTATATGTCTTTTAATGTTTGTAACAATGCCCTTCCAGATAGCTAGCAAAGCTCTAATTCACACTTGAAATTAAGGATTTGAGAAGTTCTGATATAACCATCCTACAAGTATTGAGTCAAATGAGACATGATGCTAACTTCAAATCAATTTGGCTTAGTCCATTCTGCAACTGAAGTCACTTTTACATTCCAATATTCAATTGGAAATACTGTCTTCTATTTGGAAAATCATCTTATTTGACATACTGGAAATATATTTCATTTCAGTTTCTAAAGATAAAATCTGAATTTCTAATACTTGACATAGAAATACTTGGAGACATCTTTGGGCTTAAAAATAAAATATATTTGTATTTGCATCTAATCATACAATCAGAAAATAGAATAAAACCTACAGTGGCCAGCAACAACAAACCAGCACATTTCAAGCAATCTAAATATGCAGGATGTTTCAGATCAATACTAATTTCACTTAATATGAATGTAATTGACCAAATAAGTTACAGTCTAAAATAGTACTCTATCTAATAGTAACTCAAACCATTTAAAAAGATAGAATTCCAGTAAAATTCAAACTTTTAATTTTCATAGAAGTTGCTTTACACAAGTCATTTTCATATAAAAAATTATTTACACTAATCATTCCTAAAAAGATTTTGAAAGCCAAATTTCTTCCTTCCCTTTTATATATATATATATATATATATATATATATATATATATATATATATGGAGCTTTTTACCTAACCAAATTTGAGACCAAAAAACATATTAGATCAGTTGCCTATTCATGATAGACACACAATAGAGGCAACTAAAAAGGAATTAATATTGGAACTGCATTGGCAACTTTATATATATGCTATACTTCAAAGGAAAATTATAAGAACTTTTCATTCTTTCTCTCCTACAAAAGTATTTTCCCAATAATAAACACTTTGCAAAAATCTCTCAAGATTTTGATGAACTTTATATGCCTCCTGCAAACCCATAAACCTGGTCACCACTCTTAACTATAGTACTCATACTGTTAATATCTATAAACACATGAATGGCTGAACAGAAGTTTTTTCAATACCTATTATAAACATTGCAACTATTCAAAGATAATCAGTTTATTTCTAATTTCAATCATTAGCTGTCTTAAACTTCAGTGTTTTGTAAAAGTTTTTCTGACTCATATCATCAGCACTTTTTTTTTTTGGATTTCTAAGCTTATGAAAATTATCTATTAATTATACTAAATTACAAATTATTTCCAAAAACATAGCTCCTGTTATTATTGGTCATGACCCATCAAAATAACTTTATAATGATGGTGCAGGGTACTTTTCATACACAAAATTCTGTGCTTAAAGCTAGAAGGAATCTAGAGAATCATCACTGTCATTTTTTGGATATGACTGTGATAAAGACATTTGTACTTGTACAATATAACTTTATTTATAGGAAACTTTACTATATAAAGCAAAAGACCCAATAGGTTTTAATATACTTGTAAATATCCTTAAGACCTACATGATAAATGAAAGTAACACATAAACTGAAAGCAGCAGAAACATGCCTGTGAGTCCAGGAACTCATGTAGTCAGCTCAAAAATAACATATGCAGATCTGAGCTTCTGGAAGAATTTAACCTACACTAATGCCGTGTAGAAGAAGGAAGCCAAGAAATGGAGTATGCCAAGCTTGAAGAAAAAAAAAATCAAAAGAAACAATAAACGCTTCCCAACAGAACTGACATAAAGAAAGGAACTGACATGTATGAAGGACACAACTAAAGATACTTTTCTTCAGAAAAGAAAAAATCTACCTTCTAAAGTAATTGCAGGTAAGAGAATCTATGCCCACCTTTTTTACATTCCCAAGACCAAAAAAAAAAAATCTAGTTTTGAAGTGAGAACAATAAAAATTCCCTCTTCTAGCTACTCTGAAACACACATTACACTATTATTAACTATAGTCACCCTACTGTGCAATAGAACACCAGAACTACATCATATTGTACCCCATAAATATGCATAAATGTTTTTTAACATTTATTTTTATTTGACAATTATGCATATTTGAGTTTTAAAGATAATTTATTACTTACCAAACCTGCTATTGGTGTGGACAGTCTATTGATCTTCTTAATGATGCCAGGTTTAAGCTTATTAATCAAACTGAAATTAAACAAAGAAATAATACATGCAATTAAAAGACTGCCAATGAGTTCAATGTTCTTTGAAGCATTCTCACAAGTGACACGTACCACTACTGCAACTCCAATTATTATTCTGGGCCAAGAGCCCATCAGAAAGAAAGCAACAACCACAAAAACAAGTCAAGAAAGAGACAAGAATTCTGCTGCACACACAGATGAAATGGCCTTCCCAGGGCTCTACAGATCCACTTACTTCTATATACTAACCCAGATAGGTCCTTATAATAGTTTCACGTTTATAATATATAGCCAGTTTAAGAAACTCTTCATTTTAATTTAGTTCACTAGGCCCTAAGAATACTTTTTCTTAATAAAAAACAAAGGTTTTTTTTCCTTCTCAAACTTATTTTAAAAGATAGCTTAAAAACCATATTGTTTTTGACACACAGGGTGCAGGGGAACTTACTAACATAGTTAACTAGTTAGTGCTACCTCAGTTTAAGCCCAAGATTGGTTGCTTTGTTACCAAAGCAGAATGACTGAGTGAAAACTAAATGTACCAGGGCTTCCAGAGTCTAACATTGGACTAGTTTGCCAGACACTGCAAAGCCATCTACGCCTCTATACTAAACAACACTAAGAAAAGAAACTCAGCTTTCACAACCACACTTAGAGTATAATTTTGCTTCTAAATCTATATTATCAATTCAATGTTTTTGTTGTTCAGTGATACAGTGCCAGGCCATGTAGTAATTCAACACTATAATAATGTTTTTCTATTAATGTAAGCTTGGATAATTAATCATTAATCACTGTCAAAAAACAGTATTTTGAAATAATAGTTTCCTGTTCAGTAATTCATCCACAAAGTAAATAATTCTTCATTTGTAGCAGAGCTGCAACTGGAAAGCAAACAAAGGCAAAAAAGATCAAATAGTCTAATTTACTGGTCTCCTCTTCATAATGGGCAAAAGGAAGAAAAAAAAACCCTGAAACTTGTGGAATGTCACTCTTTCAACATTCCAGAGATTTACATATAATAAAGTCTCAATAGGCTTTAAAATGTTGTTTAACAGGATTCAAAATTACAAAACAGTAGCTTATAAAGATTTTGTTTGCCAAACAAAGATATTTTTCTATTTTAGTAGTTTGTACACACTTAAGATTTTTACATACCTTAATAAAGGTAATAAAGCCATGCCTGCATTTTTTGTTTGTTTTTAGATTTGTAGCACTGGGGATTGAATACACAGGCTTGTGCATACTGCTAGTCATCTGCTGTTCCACTTAGCTATACTCTCAGTCCCACCCCACAACTTTATGTATTTCCTACAACTATTACTCTGTGATTCCTAATTTCTCATTTGTGTACTTAAAGGCTTGTAGAAAGTCCTTTCTTCAGGGCTGGGGGTTTAGTTCAGGGGTACAAGTGCCTGCTTGGCAACCAAAAAAAAAAAAAAAAGGTCCTTCCTTCGGGTCACATCGTTTTCTCTAATCACTAGTTGAGGATCAAGAAAAAAACTGAGCAGATTTATAGGGAATGACAATTCCAAATTAATTCTTGTAACTGTCCCCTCCTAACTGGGTATTTCTGTAATTTTACTACTAGTGGCATTCTTGCAATGCACAGAACTAGTAACTAAAGTACTACTTAGCAGGAACGTAATTCTGGCATTGTATAAATCAAGAAATTACATCAATTTGTCAACCACCAGTATGGCAATTAATTTCTCAGAGTAACTTTTATTTTAAAGTATATTTCAAGCCAGGGATTTAGCTCAGCGGCATAAATGCTTGCCTGGCAAGCACGCGGTCATGAGTTCAACCCCAACTCAAAAGACAAAACAAAACAAAAAAGTATACTATTTCAATAATATCAATTAGAGGCTAATATGAGTTGGGCAACATACAAAATATCAGGAAAGTCTAGCAACAGTTACTCATTCAGAGAAAGAGCATCATAAATTCCTGCTCCACCTATTTGAGTCACTGGTGACTCTGACCAGGTCATTTGGGTTTACCTGCTCACATACCTTCTCGCTTTTATATTACAGAGTTAGTAATTTCAAAAGCATTTTTTACAACACAGTTTCTGAAATGAATCACAGAGGAGTTTAGTTTCAATTAGGCAGCCAGCAGAAGTGCTGGGTAGAGGTCAAGGAAACAGCGTAGATAAAAGATGTCTCCCAGTGGAGAGTTAGCTGACTCCTCCCTCACGGGCAGGTTCTGCTATAGCTAGCACTTACAAGCAACATACACACAACAGATTAGCCTTCCTTCTCCACTCCTGTACCTTACTACATAATTGCAAACGAGGAAATGACCACAGGGAAAAACGGTACTCTGGACAACACATAAGCCACTCTTTAAAAGTTGAGTCACCAAAGGAAAATACTGTTTTATTTTCATTGTCACAATGATCATGAGTTGTAACCAAGAGAATGCAGAGGAAATGCACATATGATTCAGACAAATACTGAGCATCTGATCAAATTATGAATATTCTTTTCATGCACAATTAAAAAAAGAACTTTCAGATATTTCTCCTCAGGAGAAAAAAATAAGTTTTATGAAACATTAAATTTTGGTGAAATTTAAGTCTATCAAATAAGTAAAGGCAGAATCCCATGTCAAATCAAATACAAGTACCATCTATGGAAATATTCTCTTTTACAAACAAATTCTCCTTATAGATATTCTTAGATTTTGCACATGGAATTTATAAAGGCAACAGTGCCTTCGGGTCTCTGGCTGTAATCAATAATCAGATAGGACTGCACAGGTAGCTCAGTGGTAGAGCCCTGGCTTAACGTAAGCCTCTGAGCTCCTTCCCCAGAATGGGGGATGTGGATTAGATAACATGGTAACTTTCAACTTTCCACATTCCAGAATCTAGAATCAGTCATGGGACTGTTTTCTCGGTCAACACCACGGTTTCGTCCATCTAGCCCTCAATAGAATAAACTCTACATCCCCAAGCTTTCCCTGAGGCCATGGCATAAACCGGGCTGCATACTTGCTTAATAGGTCAGTGATCTGCAATTCTGTAAGACTGACATCAAAACAGAAAGCATCTAGTAATCTGATGCCTCCTATGGAGCACTTACAATAAGCCCCGCAAACCCTCTCTTCTCAAGCTCATTCCTCATTATAGTCTAAATGTGTGTTCCCCTAAAATTCCTATGTTGAAATTCTAGCTTCCAATATGATGGTATTTGGAGGTGGAGACTTTGGGAGATGACTAGGTCATTCGGGCTATGTGCTATAAATGGGACTAATTCCTTTAGAAAAGACACCTTGCCCTTCTCCCACGTGAAGTTACTATAAGAAGCCATCTGCCAATGAAGATACAAGATACCAGGTGTCTGCAGCTGTCTTGATCTTGGACATCCCAGGCTGCAGACTGGTGAGAATAAATTTTTGTCATGTTTATGTTTCCCAGTTAATGGGACTTTTGTCATCACAGCACAAAGGGTCTAAGCCCTCAAATTGTCTCCTTTTTTGTTCTCCCAACCCCAATTATATTGACTACTCCCTCCAAAATGGCTGAGTTATATAATAATAGATATTAGAAAGTTGACTCTGTTCCCAGGTCTTGTTATCGGTGAAACTGCCGTGACTTTAACTAACTCAGACAAGACACTCTGAAAACCACCCATAAAGCTCAGCTATACAAAGGTCTTAGCAAGAACTAGAATTTGATGCTCTACTCTCTGTTAACCTCCAGAAACAAGTTCCAAATGTCAACCTTCATTTTTCAATTTATCGGAAAGCTCTCTGGCACAGTACAAAATTCAGAAATACATTTTCATTTTCTACTTTCCAAGATTTTCAAAATGAACAAGAAACACCGACATGGAAAAATCCATCAACACACTGAATAAACTTTTTAACCTATAAATTATTATAGCAGTGATTCATACATTTCTAGTATCTTTCCACCATGCAAGAGCAGGATTCTGGGTTCATACCCTAGTTTTGCCATGTAACTATTAAGTAATGTTACCAAATTCCTCTCCATTCCTTTATGCACATGAGAAGGAGAGGTCCTCTTACAGTTTCTACAATGGTTGGCTCCAATTTTTGCCATAGTCAAAATACTTTGATGTATTTGTAGTATTTGTCCATCTTCATTTTAGTTTCTACTATCCTATTTCTAAAAATGAAAAATGAAACCATTTGTGTTAGGCTATGATCCTTATTTGGAAAGAAATGTGGCTTTTCATCAGCAGGCAGATTTTCTACACCTTTCACATCACACTTTCAGTAGCAATACCCTGTTTCTCTTTACATATCAGATACCTGCTACCTATCTTTCTACTGTGCTGCAAGCTTTTCCAACTACTTTGTGGGGAGGGTGGGTAGTACTGAGTATTGAACCTTTGCTCCCTACATCTCTAGCCCTTTTTTATTTTGATTAGGTCTTGCCAAGTAAATTGCCCAGGCCAAGCTCAAATTTGAAATCTTCCTGCATCAGCCTACCAGGATGAATTTTAAGCCTAACTACTACTCTTAAGGATTCATAAAAATTTCACCAACTTGACACACTCCAAATATTTATGCTGTTCTCAATAGTTCCCATCATGAAGGGCTTTATAAAACATATCTTTGTTCACTTAATCCTTTCTTAGAACAGATTCCCAAAATGAGGATTTGTGATTTGTATGAAAAATATATTTATTATTTTAATGAACAAAATAGCACAAAATTACTTAATAAGTGTTATGGTTTGAGCCTAGATGCCCCCCTGAAAAACATCACACTGTCATAGGTGGGGCTTTTTCAGACGTGGCTGGATCTAGAGTGTGTGATGCTAGAACTGATTTATGGTGCAATGCTAGGTTCAAGGGCACTAGGATTAAGGGTGTGAGTGCTACTGGCCTAAGCAGCCTGAATAAAATATAAGGGACAGAAAGAGCTATGGTCATCCTTTTTTGCTTTTGCTGTCTTCTGCATGCAATGAACCGTTTAAGAGTGTGTGATTATTATATCAGTCCACTAACTGATACAGTCATCATGCACTGGTTTGGCACTGCCCTAATTCCAACAGCTACCTAGATACAATATAAAAGCAACAGAAAGCATTGCTGTTAAGGTCCTTCATTGCTTTACTATAGTCTGCCTACCATGAACTGTTCTCTTCTGCCAAGCCACTCTGCCTTGGAGCCAGCCAATCATGGACTGAAACCTCTACAAACTGTGAGCTAAATAAATCTTTAATCCCTTAACTTTGGGTGTTAGGTATTTTTTCTCAGCAATAAGAAAAGTAACTAAGACAGTAAGTACTGTAAAATTGTTTTTCACAGAGTTGTACCAGCTTATATTTGGTCATTTGGAGATTATAAAACATGTTGCCATCTTTTTTCTTTGGGTAGGAGTTGGGGTGCACTAGGGATCAAACCTACTAACCTAAGCACATGTTCTACTACTAAGCTACACTCCCAAACCTATTACCTTGATTAATAGGTTTTTATTAGTTTTAGTTTCAACAAAAAAGTATCTACTTGTAATACAATTATTTATTTTTCTTCTTAAGTTTTTTGGTACATTTTAGGTATACATAATGATCACATTCGTCATAGGGAACCTGTACCGTACATATTATATTTTGATTCTTTTTTTCCCCTTGCTCCCTTCTCTTCTCCCCTCAACCCTGCTTTCTCTCCTTATTTACAAAAGCTTTACTTTTCTTGCTTATGAATATATTTTATTGTTTGTCAACAATACATTCTTATTTGTGAAGTATCTGACCATGTCTTGTTCATTTGTCTACTGATGTTTTAATATGCATATTTTACCACTTCATTTTGGGGCCAGATAATCTGAGTAATCTTAACTTAAAATATTATAATTGTCAGAACATATATTTTTTTTTCTTCTTTTTAAAATTTTAGAATTTTACCTTAAAAGATTTTTTAACTCTTCAAATATATTTTTTCAGCTTTTGCATTATCAATCTAGACTATAGTCTAGGTGGTGATTTTTTTAAATTAGTTCTTAGCTGACTATCCAATATCACACATTCAATGACTCATACTCATATCATAGATTCTTATATGTAAAAATATATTTCTGGACCTCTCTTCCACTAATATCCACATTTGTATATTAATTCATACTTAGTCATGTACTTTGTCATGTGTCACAATATTAAAAGTCAATTTCCACAGAAATTTTTATTTTTAGAATTTTTCCTCATTTATTCTCCCACATTAAACTTGAAAGATTCCTGGTGTCAGAAAAATCTAGATTTTATGAGTATTGGAGTAAAACTATAAACCAATTGTTATCTGTAGGTTTATACAAAAATGTTACTCATCATTTCATTTTTAAGTTCCATAGCTTACAATTTTATCCATGTGAGCTCATATCATTTTTTGACTAATGAATGGTAGGCACATAAAAATTCTCAAATTAAGTCTCTCATTCAAGGTTATTATTACAGTTTTAATTTATGTGATATCATATATTTGTCTTCCTTATTCATTTCTTTTTGCTTAATTTATCTCTTACACTCTTAGCAGAATTCATTGTTACAATTTTGTAGGAAACACAAGTTTTCCATGTGTTCGCTTGACATCCTCCATTATATCAAAAATCCACTTCAGTAAGTTCTTATTGATCAACTTTATTACAAGTTTTTTGGATCACAGACATGTAACCCATGTACTGCTCCCTTTTATTTTTAGTAAACTGTCATTCTCGTTTACTTCTTAGAGCCCTGTGACTAAAATGCAGAATTTAGGATAAGAAAAAACACTGCTAATTCAGGAAACTCATGAAGCATAAAAGATTGTGTTTTCTTCTCCCAAATTTGAAGCTGTCATATTAAAAAAAAAAAAACTGCAAAACTTTAAGTTTATATAATATGGCTAACCTAACAGAAGGACATTTTCAGGTTGATGTTTGCCAAGCAGCCCTTCAACTTAATATAATTCTTTAAAAATACATGTGCTTTTGCTATATGTTATGGTTTACAATGAGACTATGTCCCTCAAATTCTAATGCACTCGAGGCAACCCTTTTGTAAGAGAACTAGACCATGGTAATGTGACAGCTGACTTGCCCTTCCAAGGAGGGGCCTGTAACCCATGGGAGAGGTGTGTCACTAGAGACCTGACCTATATTACCCTCCTCAGCAACTTCCTTCACTCTCTGCTTCCTCGTCATCATGACATGAGTAGCTTTCCTCTGCATCAGGACCTTCCATCATGCTATTTCTGCCATGGCACTTGCTGACCATGGACTGAAACCTCTGAAACTGAGCTAACTATAAACCTCTCCTTTAAATTATGGGTGTCAGGTATTCTGTCTCAGCAACAATAACAGTAACAAGACAATGCAGATATTAAATTATGGATAAAATGAACCAGTGAAGCTAACAAAAGGAGGGGCACACAGATGCTAACCACAAAATACTATCATGAAGAGAAAGCAGTTTAAAAACATTTAATGACCTCTACAAATTTGAATTTGAACCTTCACATCTTGGCTACCTATTATTGGCTGGATTATCAAGTAACACAGAAACCTCAAAGTTTATTTTCTTCACTTTGAAGTGAAGAAAAACTTTTCACTCTTTAAATTTCAAAAGGCTATACTAATGGACTGGGTCAACACACAGTATCTGGAGTGTTGGGGTGAACTGCCCTCCTCCTGCAATTCAAATCCAGAAATAGTTCAAGAGCTCAAAAGCCTTCATCATCACACTGAGTTGCCCATGGAACACTGCACAGCAGTCCAAGGGCCTACCACGTCCCTGGTACTCTGTTTGGAAGTCTCTCATGGAAAGAAAGATGGAGCTTTCCCAGCACAGATGACAAACAACAAAGTTCTCTATGCTGTCCAATAGCTTTAAAAAGTCACTTGGGAAAAAAAAAAAAAAAGTCACTTGAGTTTCCCAACAATAAACAGTGTTTGTAAATTTCTATTCTTCTGTCAATATATCTCTGACAAATTATTATACTACGTTAGGCAATGTAATAGTCTTAAATCAGATACAAAGAAATAGTTCTTGTGCCAGTAGGAACATCTTGCCCCAGTCTTCCTATGCAGCAAACAAAGCAAAAGAAAACTGGATGCCAGTGTGAGAATTTTTCTCAATAATATGTGCCACATCTTCAAAATGGCACAAACTTCTGGTGTATGTAGTCAACAAGGGCAGAGCAAAAACTTGGGACCATTCCAGGAAAAGGAAGTATAAATTGACTAATCAGTAATACACGCAATCAGACTAACTTCAAACAAACTTTCTTGCTTCATAGAGAAATAAATAATGTTTTCACCTAAGTATTTCCAAGACTGCCATCATAAAGTGAGTAACTGGGAAATTACTAACTGTTATTACCAGCCAGGTAGGCTTCAACCAAATATAGGAATTCTGCTAGGGCTGCCAGCAAAACAGGGCTATAAATATTTATGTAGTGGTGAATCTTTTAAAATATATCTTTATATATTATAAAATACATAACAGGGTGGTCCTTGTAAACACTAACACTGAAAAGATAAGGCAGATTGATGATACTCAATAAAATTCAGAGTAAATTAACATGAGCTGCAATCACTTCATTTTTGTCAATCCTTTTATTAATCAGAAAAAAATGTGATTTGTTCCCATTTCATTATTTAGTAAAGTCAGAAGAGAGTATGTGTCTAAGGTAAACAGCTATAGGACTGCTGCATTGACTTCCACTAGTAGAATATGCTTTAGCCCTCTACTCACTGGGTCAAACTAAATGTAATGAAAATGATTAATATGAACACATTAACTTTAAATGTCAATCACAGTAGAAGTCAACAAATGCCCAGAATTACCTTTGTACTGAGCTGTGCAATGTGCCCAAATCCTCAGCACCATTTATGCCCAATTTAGATGTTCTGAAATGTCAGCCCACTGTCAGTTGAATGAAAGTTATAATAAGCTCCTCTTACTCTTGACTTTGATATTTCAGAATGCCAGTTTAAACAGAAAAAAAACACTGCTGGAGGATAAAATATTAAGAATACTCTTTATTGGTGATAATGAACAAAAATGTCTAATTTTTAACAAACAACAAACAGACCCTATATTCCACAAGAATTACAGTTCTGACAGACAGCCAAGGAGAAATCAGCCCACCCTCCTGTGTCAGAAAATGATCCAGATTTCAAAAATATCCTAATTGGATTTCAGCAAAAAAAATTCTTAAAGACATCTTCCTATATTTGCCATTAATTTAAACATCAGAGCCTATACAACAGCCTGTGAAGAGTACAGCTTCGTCTTCTTTATATATAATTCAAGTAGATGTGGTCACAAGCAGTAGAACCTGCTTCAACATTTTCTAGACCAACTAGCAAAGGTTTCTTCAATTATAGATTTATAAAGAATAGTGTAACCTGGAATTACCACCCCCTCAACATTACACCTTTTTGTTTTTTACTGACTAGTGCCTATGAACAATGTGATCTACAATTTAGAAAAAATTTTTAAATAAATATTAGGCAGCACAGTAAACTACACAACTGCTGATCGCCACTTACATAAGTAACTTTTCAGAATCATTAATTTAAAAAAATGCTGAGTGGCCATTCGCAAACCAGGGGTAAAGAGAGAAGGCCACACCAGAAAGCAAGCCCAGTCTGGGAACCAGTGCCACATGCAGGCCACCGCCAGACTGAAACAGACAGACCCCAGCCTCTCCCTGTGAGTCAGTGCCATTTGCAGGCTGGGAGTAGAGAAAACAAAGCCATATCAGCAAGCAAACCCAGTCTGGAGACCAGGGCAATGCATGGGCCACCACCAAACTGGGAACAGCCAGACCCCAAAGCCTGCCAGCACAGAGGCTAGCAAACAAGAAGTACCAACACCCCACCCCATCTCTCCTCCACCCCCCGAAATAAGTGACGAGCTTATCCAGAGAAACACAGACTGTGATGATAGCTATGGAGGTGAAATGAAATTGGATGCCCCTGTGGTGCTTTGGTGTTTCACTAACATTGCAGGACTAGGGCCAGTGGTCTGATCATAGGTTCAGAGGATAGCAGTTCACAGTGTGGCATCTGGCAGGGATCTCCTTCTGAGGGTTGCAGCCCTTGTTGCTTCCCTGTGGTCTTGTTTGAGAAATCCTACATCATTTCCATTGTTCTGTTGAGCTGAGTTTTATTTTCTTTTGTTTTGTTTGATTATGCCAAATCCAATGGCAAAAGCAGCTATTTCAAAGATACCAAGAAATGTTATGGTAGCAATTTTGGATTTACTATGGGCTTGTTTTGAAGTCCTGTATTGCACTCATCATTTTGTTTTTATTATTTCTATTTTATTCTATTGTTTGATTTTTACTATGTACAAAGTTATCTGCAGCTATGTTGAAACATAAAGAGGCATTATAGTAACTATTGTTGATTTTGTAATATTTTGAAGTCCTGTATCGCTTACACTTGTTTGTTTTGATTTTATTCTCTTTTATCCTCTTTAAAATAAAAAGAAAGTTTTAAAAAATGCTGAGTACTTAAAAAGACTGATTAGACTTTCATGACAATACACAAAACCTCAAATTAGTTATTCCAATTTGGAAATAATCTAAGAATTAGCATTTGGAAATTTGTTAATGAAAGTAACCTAAAAAACAAAATAATATCATTTTTAGCCATCAGCCTAAATGTTTGTCATTATTAAGGTAGAAATTATACATTTATTCTAACGTATTATTTTTTGGTCAAAACAGTTCTTTATCAGCTGTGAATATCCTAACTTGTAAAAAAAAATCTATCTTTTCAGGCTGGATATCATTTTTGAATAACATTTCAAACCATTTGGAGGCCAAGCTGATCAAAAATTACACTTTAAGTTAAAAATTAGGTGTTATTATCAAATTCATTCAGTGACCTATTTACAGAAGTAATGTTACAAAAAGTGGGATCCCTAAAATATTCTGAGCAGATCATGAAAAACGTACAACCTATATCTTTGAATAGATCCTGTATTGGGGTATACACTCTAATCAATAAAAAAACTCACTCACCTTTCTACATAAACTCACCTAACTCCTCTATGGAGATGTGAGGCTTAGAAGTGATGTCATTTTGCTATAAAAACTTCTAATAGTTTGTACTGAGTTTACAGGTCACTGATGTTTTCTAACAGACATTTTCCCCTTCCATCTTCGGAACACATGGCAACATTTATTTACAACATACAAATCAATACAATTTCCCCTCACTGACTCACTGGGATAATCATGTGACCTACTTAATGGCGTTTAAAGACTATTCAACAAAGATTCTGAATGTGACATTGAAGAAAACTAGAAATATCATTTAAATTTTCCTCTTGGCTCTACTTTGCATGCCTTTCCTGGCATATAGCAGGTATAGTCATATGAAATTGACAAGTCTGTAGGTCACAAGTGGTTGAATACCAGAAACCTCATATGGGACACAGGATACTCTAAAAATTTAAACACCTGCCAAAAGAGCTGACTTACATGGTCATCTTCCTAATGACAACTTGTATTTACACAAAGTTTAATAGTTTGCAAAAACCTCAGCAGATGCATTGTTAAACACAACAACCCTGTGAATTAGATAGATAAGATATCCTGATCTCTACAGATGAGAAAGTAAGGATCAAATATTAAGTCACTTGGCTCAGACATAAACAGAAGTCTTTTATTCAACTGTTCAAAAGTAACAGACCATGGAATCTAGCACTTTTGACTCTAGATCTCTTTTGCAAACAACATCCTTCCAAAGGAGAATCAAAATTATTTAAATACTAATACATACACTCTAGTGCTTACATGAGGACAAATTCCACAAATATCTATGTAATAAGTGTCTAGATTGGAATAATTAAGTGTTTTCGTAAATGTTCATGGGCACTCAAGTACATTCTTACAATTTATTTGTTCACTTTACCTTCTTCCTGGATTTCATCCATTTACCTCACAGGCCTGCCAGCCTACCCCTTATCCCCAAAGGTCACATAAACTCTTCTACATATCCACTGGAGAGCCAAACACTGCACTAAACATACAATATAGGTCTTGTACAATTAATCATGGCATCAGACTATTTTTACTAATGATAATCATAGCCTGCAATATGGTTCTCCATAATATCTATTAATTAAATGGCCCACAATTCAAATTGATTTGGGTAATAAAATGACACATTTAATGCATAAAAATCTGCTACTCCTGTCATCATCACTTACTGATGAATAAAGTAATCTTGTATTAATGTCAAAACCAGGTAATTCATGCTAGACTATTCAGAGTAAATGATAGGGAATGAAATGTGATAAGCCTTCCTCTTCAACCACACACCTCTACTGGTGTATCATGCAATAATAGAATCTTTCTTGTTTACTAATTTAAAATAATATACGTTTCACCAACACTATCTGTAGATACAGAGACTGATAATCGAGGGGGTGTCAATTCACAGAGATCAAATCTCATTGTGACCAAGAACACATATCTGTGACTACAGAAGCCATGAATGGCAGTATGGGGCATCTCATAACAATTCTTCCCCACAAACACAAACACATACACATCTTCATTTCTGAATTATTTTTAAATGCTTTATATACTTACTCACACAACAGGATGCCATTTTCTAGAGAAGCTCGAAAATCCTCTGTTTCAAAATTCTTCTCTGTTACTGCCTGAAAGACAGATTTAGGTGTTAACTGTCTCTTAAACAAGATAGCACACAAGTAAAATTCAGTATTAGATTAATTAGTCTACCTTAAAGAATTTGCATATGTTATCGAAAGCTGTTCCTTATGGAAAATTACACAGTGCTCTGTTACAATCATTTTAGTATGAACAAATATATGCAGAAAAAATCCACAATGACTGCTTTCTGTAATATAACTTTTTTGGATAAACAAATGTTAAAAGTTAAATTAAATTTCCAACATATTAAAATACCTTGAGTCTCATTACAAAACTAAGAAGCAAAGAGATAACTTTCCTTAACTTTTTTCATGAAGTATCCTTAATTTGGGCAAAGAGCTGTTTATTGCAACTTCATAAGGAAACTACTAAATCCTAGTAGAGAGACCAAAAGAGAGAGAAAATCAAAAATATTTTAAATAATCAGTTTCCAACTTAAGATTGTTACATATGACAAGCCATTTGTAGCTCTCACCACCAAAGATATTAGTGTAACATCCCAGAAAAAATACCTCGATTGGGTCTGTAGAGGTGGAATGGCCGAGAAAGAAAAGGAGATTGTGTAGGAATGGTAAGTAATAGCAGACAGAGTGAGGCTATAGTGGGGAAAAGCAGTCACAGTAGAGAAACGTGTTCTAGGAATGACACCTGGACCCAGATCCCCAGGCAGGTAGGAGGGCAAGTAGCCAACAGCAGGGACATCAGCTATCCTAGACATGTACTTGCCACTGGAGGGCAGGCATCCTCATCCCACTAGCCAGTTGTCAGAAAATCCTGAAATGGAAATTCATCAACTTTTAAATCCCAGGTTAGCCACAGGGTTCAGCATACGTGAAACAATGCTAACCACCACACTTCTCCCAATCCCTGCTAGTTGTACAACCCACCCAGAATCCTCTATGACTTGTTTCTGCATCTCTCCACCATGCCCAGCAATGCTATACCTAGATACAAGATCTGTTAACTGACAAAACAACAGTTGCTTTCATAATTTAAGTTAGCAAACCACAGTTCTGTGTGCCTACAGTTAAGCACTCAAGAGGCCGAAGCAAGAGGACCACAAATTGAAGCCTAGACTAGACAACCTAGTGAGACCCTATCTCAAAATAAAAAAATAAAAAGGGCTGAAGATATATTTCAGTGTTAAGGCCCAGGGCGGGGGAGGGGGGTTCTATTAAATTAATTTCTGTATCCTAAAAACATGGCAAAAATTACAAAGATCTATAAAAGTCTCAAAACAACGTGAAAGCACTTTGTTTTAAAAAAAGGACTATATTTTTAAAATTCTTACGTTAGAACAAATTTAGTATTCTCAAAGAAATTCCAGAATTTTGAAAGAATACCTTTTTATCTAGTCATTCTAATCCAGAAACTATTCATTTAGTTTTGAACCTTACTCACTAGCAAGTTATTTAAGGTGTGGCACATTTTATGTAATTAGGTTATGATTCATAGGAATTAAATAGAGAGCACATGTTTCTTTCCCACTTAAGTTATCAAAAGTCAACACAAACAGAACTGATCACTATGTAATCAGCCACACCTTGCCTTCTAAACAATTCTCTCATTTTCTCTCTCCCCCCCCCACTTGTCTTTTGCATATTCTTCTAATGAAGTCAAATAAAATCATTGCCACCTAAAATAATTGAGGGGATGTACACTAGACAAGAAGAAATGAGATTTAATCCAGGATCCATCTCACAATATATACTTCTGATTATGTCACCACTCAGTCCCTTGATTTTTAAAAGGAAAGAAATACTTGACTTCTCTATTTCACAATAAATAAATAAATAAATAAATAAATAATAAGTGAAAATATTTGCTATTTCTTAGATTAGACTATACTAATCTAATTTAGGCTTGTGCTTCTTTGAGTCATGGTCCTGACTAGCTGAGCAGCCACCCTGCTGGGTAGAAGCTACAAAGTGAGCTCCTGGGTGAGCTGCTTGCTGGGAAGTGGTAATTAGTCTAATGCAGCATGTTATGGGCGGGACAGTCGCCAAGGGCACAGACACCACTGTCAAACCTGTCTGACCACCTTCAACCTCTACAGAACGTGTGACAGGAAGTTTTAAAAGGGCAGATTTTGTGGAAGAAAAATATCTATCAGCTAACTATACAGCCTACAAGTGCCACATTCACTAAGTATCCCAGAAAACCATTTCTTTATTTTAAGAAATTAAATACTTCCATGCCCCTTACTCTTTTGTTGTTTTATTTTAATATCACTAAATAAAACTTCCCACCGATTTAAGAAACAAGTTTCCCCAAAGCACCACTGCTCAGTTCCAGTTCTGACCATATAATCTACATGATTCAAATCCCAAACATTCTGGGAACATCTCAAACACCACTTCATACCAGACTGGTTATCACCAAAACACCACTAATGCAAGACAGCAGATTCTCATCTTTTTAAAATCTTTCAATCCCCCCTCCCCTTTTTTGCCAATTCCTTACATAGCCATTTAAATAGCATCTAGAATCCTCAAAGCATTCTTTATCATATTTTTTTAGTGAATCACAGTACAAAAAGCACAGTACTTGCATGAGCTTGTTTTAAAGGGGGATTGGGATGGACTGTCAACTGACAAACACTAGGCTATGATCAACTAAGCTCATAGCTGATTCCAAACTAAGTCACCGAATAACAGACTAATCAGCTGCTAGAGCATGATATTTAAGATACGTATCGTCTACTTTTGCTTCATTAAGCTTTATTTACTTTTTAGATTAAAAATGCATATCTACACATGTATTAACATATGTATGTATATTTGTATAGAAAAACTTACTGGAAGTGCAATCTACCACTGAAATACAAATTCCCTCCAAATACTGGATTTTAAAAACAGATACATACCATTATACCAATCATTTCAACATAAGTGATAAAATAATTTTTAAAACCCCAAGGAACATTTAACTAGAAGCCAGTGTTATACAAAGGAATACTGTGAAATAATTTACAAAGGATACTTATATCCTTGAATGGAAAATTAGGGCAGACCTGTGTATCCACATGTAATAAGCAACCTTACATTGAGACAATCCACACAGGGCACTGTTTCCATAGGAAGGAGCCCCAGGCTGTTGCAACATCAAGGAGGTGACAAGCTTTTCAGCCAGTTTCTAAAGCTGTCTGTGAATTCAAAACATCCCTTACTTCTTTCTTTCATTAAACATTATGTTCAAGCAACAACCATATGATCCCAATGACTCCACAACACCAGTCCAATTTTTACACTGAATTCCTGAGCTATCTATATCATTAACATTGGTTTAATACCTTTGACAGATTCTATGGGTTACACATGCCAAAAACACACACATATACACACACAAAAAAAGACAAAACTGATGATACACAGTAAACCTAGTAGGTAAAAATAACATAATTTTAATGGAACAACTGTCTATCTCCTATCTCATTCCTTTCTGAGTAAAATTATTTTAAAAGATCATGATGGTAGAGAAACTAGTTCTTCCCAAAAAGATGCACTTCACTTTATTAAATAAACGTAATGCTCCCCACTTTATTAAATAAACGTAATGCTCCCCACCTCCTAACCACCTCTCAAAAGGAAAGTGGAGTTAGGAAAGTTGAGATGGGAGTCACTGACTGACTCCTTAGGTAATGAGTGTAAATCTAACTTCTCAGACCTTGGTCTTCTCAGATATTAATCAGGACTCCACATTATGATGGTCTGCATCTCCCTTCTACTTTAAGCACCATCTCTCTGCATCTTCAAGCAGCTCTGCTTCTTCTCCCAGTTTGTAGGCAAGGAAACAGAGTTGTTATAAATCTACTGGAGGTAAGACCCAAGTCAGAAAGTAATTCCGTACATAAGAAGGCCCTGGAGGATCAGAGGTCTTTGAAAGCACTCAGGGAACTCTACAGTTAGGGACCTACCTACTTCCCGTGCCCCCCAAGGAATCCCAGGCCACACCACAAACTCTAAAGGGCAAGAGGGTCCTAATCCAACTTCCCACTGGCTAAAATATGGCTCAGACTCACTCATCACTTGTGTTCTAATTATTCTTCCTATAAATATTTGCACTTACAAGGAAGAAGAAAAAAAGACAAAATTGATGGTTAAATTCCTGGCGTATATTGGGGTATAAGAAGGTAGGTTGTGATGCCTTTAGATCCTGAAATCACTTTATTGAAATATCTTCTACCGCACAGGAGTGAACTCATTCTAGTTTGGTCAGAAGAAAAATATACAAGAGTCCATGAAAACATGTCAGTCTAGTGATATTTCGTGAAAGACATTATTGGCTGGAACCTTTAAAGTTAAATTAATGGTTTTCTAAGTTAAGAATATGCTAGAATTTAACTTTCCACATTTACACAATCATCCTTCATTTCAACAAAGATACAAAGAAATTATTTGCGACTTCAAAAGTCACTTAATGACATTCTGCTATAGATATACCTGATACAAAAAAATGAAATTCCTGGAAATTTCTCTTTAAAAATCTAATCCCATTTTGAAATGTGTGGTCAAAATGACATTTTAAGCCTAGGCATCTCTCTGAAATGTGGTTAACTCTCTGAATTACTGCAAGTTCTTGGTTAACTGATACTGTATGTTCAGCAAGTAACAGTTTTATGGGACATAATTCTCCTGTCACTAGCTTCTATTAAGACTTGGCTTTGTACTGCATAATAGTCTGGAACACACTAGGGCTGTTTTTGCCAAAACTAATAACATTTGATAGCAAAACCAAGGCCAACTCACAGTCCTTCAAGACAGTGGTAATCAGAATTGCACAGATCACTGAATTCTAAATAGATTCTAAAAAATTCACAGTGATCAAAAATCCAAACATTTTTCTTTCCCCACTCCCCTCCCTAAAATCTTCATCTCTAAGCGGCCAGTGTCAATTTCACCTCCCATTGCACCCTCTCTAGAGAACAGTCCCCAAATCTTCACACAGGAAGGGAGGGGGAAAACAGCAAAATGTAACGCTCCAGAATGTGTGCCTAGAAAATTAAGAACCAACTACCTTTACAAAAACTCAAAATTTTCATTAGGCCAAATGTCAGCTGTTATTAACAAGTCAAAAGTAAAATACAGATAGAAAAAAACTACGTAAAACTATGGTAAGAAAGGAAATTGCTCAAGAGGTAACAATTTATGTGCAAGATTTCATCAAGATACAAAACCCAAGACAACCTGATCTCTATTAGCAACCAGTTAAGTTCACTGAAATCCCACAAGAAGCATGCTTGTTTTACAATTATATCTTGTTCTGTTAAGAATCCAAAAAAATTACTTCTAAAGAATTACATTTGTCCACAGAATCATACTCTAATTTATGTTGTTATAGACAATAAGAAAAAGATCCCAAGAGAAAAAAATGTCTAGCAAAAGCCCTGTCTAGTACACAAGTTATTTTTTTTTCTAGATCAAAGAGTTTTTAAATAACTAATACAAAAGCATGAGTGGATGTGAACATCCATTATCAGGATACTTTAAGTTATAATACTAATGTTTAATATAATCATGGGTTCTAAAGAATCAAAAGATGTTATTTTTGCAGAAATATCTCACACACATTAGCAAGTCTCAACAATTACCTGCTTACCACCGTGTGAATTGCTATGAAATTCACCACTATGGAAAGCATTCATCTTTGGAAGTAGGTGAGAGCCAGTACTTATTTTACATGAATTTTAAATTGATAGTCACAACCTTGCTACCTATAATGTACTTTACTATCTAGTTTAAGTTTAGTATTAAAGATGAACCTAAGGTGCTCTGCTATACAGGAATTCCCACCACGATTCTTGATGGATTTCTGCTACAAGTCAACAACAAGGTAGTCCTTCCAGTGCCTCTGGGTCAAACCTTCCTTCAATTTGACAATAAATCTAGAGGGGAGCAAAACGATAACTAGAGTTGTATTCCTACCACACAACCAAGTGAAATGAAAACATCTCCTTGTAAAACTTTAAACATAAATGTTCCTAAAGACTGGGAACAACCCAATGTTCATCAACTGGTGATGAATAAACAGATATAAATTGGCACACATGGAATACTGCTTGGTAATTTAAAAAATGGGCACTGTTATATGTTAAAATATGAATGAACCTTGAAAACAAGTAAGTGAAAGAAATTAAAACACAAAATACCATCCTATTTATGTGAATGTCTCTAATAGGCAAACGATAAAAACAAAAACAGACTAGTGTTTGTCAGAGGGTACAGAGTAGAAGAGATGGGGAGTGACTGCTAATGGTTAAGAGTTTCTTTCTGGGTGATGAAAACACTCTGAAATTGTGCATAGAAAGTTCTGTGAACATACTGTAAACAAAATGTATCTGCATAAATTTTCTTTAAAAAACTCACTGAACTTAGACATTCGCATATTCTATTCATATTCGATCAAGATGACTTTTAAAAAATAGTTCTAAAAATCTTTCTCACTCTTTCATATTCCCTACACAAAAGAAATTCATACCAGGCATGGTGGCACATACTTGTAATCCCAGTACTCTGGGAGGCTGAGACATGGGGCTCATGTGCTCCAGCCCAGCCTGTAAAACTTAGTGAACCCTGTCTCAAAATACCCCCCCAATAATAGTTAATTTGCAAAGCAGAATTCTCACCCTTTCACTCCCAGAATATTTTATCATTACATTATAATCATACTTCCCCTTTTATACATTTGCACCTATCTTTTTGTCTTTTACGTAAAAATTCCACATGTTAAGTTTGCACAAGACCATTTATTGTCTTATTTTCATAATTCATGTTATATGGCTTCAAAACAGAAAACACACTTAAGTGGAATAAAGGCCACAGGCAATGGGCCCCCCACTAACTCCCTGCTGTGAGTTACTTACATTCCCTATAACAGAACTGTAAAAAGTCAGTCTTTCTCAAACAACTTGAATGAATAAAGTTCTTCCTCAATAATGTGTGTCCAACATTGAGTAAAAAGGCATTGGTCCTAGGCCATTTATAAAATAAATAAAAAACGTAGCTGGTGTAGACAAGTAACAAAATTCCACCTTTTGTATTTTTATTATAACATTATAGAAAAGAGGGCAACATAAACATAAAACTAGTGGGATATCTGACTTTGTGACTCTACCATATCAGTGACTGCTGGTAGAACTGGTTGTAATTCTTACTGAGTTTTCAAGGTGCTTCTCAGAAAGTTTTTAATCCAGTTTTCCTCTTTGTGTGCTTCATCCTTGAAAACAGTTTTGCGCAAATGTACATTTTGCCAAAAAGTGGCAACATGAATAAGATGAGATTACAAAGCAAGGGATATTCTTCTCTGGGAAGATAGGTCTTACAAAGATGATGAGGCAAGATCAAATTTTCAAGTTGAATGTTGGACTATAACTCTTATTCATTCTAAAAATTAATAAGTAAATATTTCTTTTTCTAGCACTAGCAAGAATTATTATTTTATCATGAGCAAAATTTATTTTATTATTATTTTAAGAATTATTTTATCATGAGCAAAACACTATTTTAAACATTTTTGTAGTTCCTATACCACAGCTGCTAAAAACAGAAGCTATTTTAATTAAATAACTTTAGAAAATAACAATCCAAAGCTTAGTAATTAAATAAGAAAATACACACACCAGCTTAATAATTCACATGTAGATAAGCTGAAATTCTATGACTAATCACTGTATTTAGAGGCACACACATACACGTAAGGAAGTTGACAAGACACCAGTAATCACTGAGTTTTACTCGCCAAGTTGCAGAAGCAGCTCACATACGACGCACACAGATTTCAATGTGGTTGCCTGTGTGCTGCAGCACAAAAGGCAGAGTTACCAATGCACTATGTTCTCCGCTACATAGCTTTCCACTGTTGCCTGCACGGTTCATACTCAAGCACCAGGCAACCAAGTCACTAAAACATCACCTAAAAAAAAAAAAAAAATCAAACAATACTATTAACAGTTTATGACTTCCTAGGATCTCATCACTAGCTATCCCATGGTGTACACAAGCCACAGGCTGGTCACACCCACATTGGACTTTCTACAGCCTTAAAAGATCTCAAAAAGCCTTCTAATTTATCTCAAAAGTAGGCATGCTGACAGAGTCCCACAATGCATCTAATTTAATAGTTTAAAATATCCTTGACTAAGTAAAAATTTTACTAATGTTTCTTGGAATCATTTGTTGAATGGTTACAAAGGTTTAAACACTACAAGTAATTTTTTTAAAAACACTACTTTGATGTTCTGACACATATAATAAAAGACCAATATGCCACATTCCCCTTCAGGACAGCAAAGTGAGGAAGACTCCACCTAGAGAAATGAATGGGTTGGTTTTTCCCCCCAAAAAAATACTAGTAACCTTGAGAATTCTGCTTCAGGAAGTCTTCAGGACCACGTTGACAGTGCTGATGGCTCCCACTAGACCTTGTACCATCCCCTGTATGTCCATGAGGTTCCTACCATACATGGCAAAAGTATACCTCCCAACTAACTTTCCCTTCTAAAAGAGATAGCATAGCCTACAGACTGCTTCCAACTTGCAAACATGTTTTGTTCAGCCCATGTTGTATGCTGATGTTGGAAAATAGTAAGCAGAAAAGGAGACTGCTAGCTTCTCATAAAAATAAATAAATAAAGTCCAGCAGTCAAAGGCAGCATCACCTCACAGTCACAAATGGCAGCCCAGGTAATGATCTCAAGAGAATACACATTCTCCAGACAGTGACAGCCCCCACATGTCCCATGGAATTTCACCATCCTGCGCTGTTCTTGGACACTACTTGTGTGGCCCTGGCAGGCAGGTCACAGTTTGAAAATACGTGGGCTTTTTTCTTTCTATCTTTGAGGCCTAGCATAATGCCTGTCAACAGAAAGGACTTCTCAATCAACTCAGAATTAAGGGTGAAGAGGAAGTCCAGACGGCTGATCAGTGAGCAACAAAATACAAAGCCACCCGGGAGAAAACAACTTATATGCCAGAATAAAACACCCAGACAGAGGGAGATGGATCCTCTTGACACAGGAAGAAATTAAAACGTAAAAAAGCTCATCAAATACTTCAGGAGTACAACTGAAACAGCTAAAAATTATGGGACACAGCGTTTTCACGGTGACCCGCCAAGTCTGCTTGAATCCACGCTGCCAGGCAGAGCCACCCAAACTCATTCCCACCGTGACTCACAGGAAGCACAGCAGCACTGAAGTTGGGGGTTGGTGAGCCCAACAGAGAGGGGAGCCGGCGAAGGGACCTTCATTAATCCACAGTCAGTGCTGGGAATGAGACCACACACACACACACACACAGGAAGGGTGCGACCAAATGGGCAACATGTTGGAATCAGGTGGAAGTGACAGTGACTTCAGTTAGTTGCTCCCTCACCAGAGCAGATTCCTGGGATTTGCTTGGACTGGGTCACGCCCCTGGAAGGGACCCAATGAGCCATCCCAAATCAATTCCCTGCGCCTAGTACACTCTACCTGGGTGAAAGCCCCTGAAGTTTGGCTGACCCGGTGGGGAGGGGCAGGCAAATACAGCCCCTGCTTACACCTCAGTGACAGGAGCAGGCAGGAGAGGGCAGAGTTTCCTCGCCAATGCCAGCATGCTTCAGAGGAAACATGGCCAGCAGGGAAGTGGGTTGGGACTTACATTGTAACTTGTGTGGAGGAAGCCAGGGCCATGACAGGAGAGAGAGGCAGGAGGAGGCCCCCAGCCCATAACGCTGAGAGCACTGATCCAGGAGATGGAAAAACAAGGGAGACTGAGGGTGGCAAACACACAACATCAGACATGCCTTCAATGGACATTAAGAGATATCTTCAGGACCTTGTAGACAAGCTAAAAACTGAAATATCAAATCAGGTAAAGCAAGATATGAGTAGAGTAATAAAAGAAATTCTCTCAGGAAGCATCTCTCAGGATGATACAGACGGAAGAAGGGAGGAACACAAAAAAAGGAGAGAAACATTCGATAAAGAATATAAAGAAAATATAGAATACATAAAGCAGATTCAAAGAGATTACCAGGAAATGAAAAACTCCATTGAAAGCTGGCAAAACTCCTTAAAAGAAACTAAGGATAAACTATCAAAACTTGAAGACAAGTTTGCAATGTGTGATCATGAAAGGAAAGATCTCTTAAAATAAAACAAGGAAACAGGCAGTAACAATACAAAGGCTAGAAGATAACAAGAGAATCTACAATTTAAGAATAAGAAACGTGAACAAAGAAGCAGGAGTACATACAGACGAATTACAAAGGCTATTCATGGAAATAATTAAGGAAAACTTCCCAAGCATGGGAAAAGAAAATGACATTCAGCTATGTGAGGCATAGAGAACTCCAGCCACCTACAACTGAAACAGAGCTACACCAAGATATATAATAATCAAGATACGAGAAATTCAATATAAAAACAGAATATTAAAAGCCGTCAGAGAAAAGAAACATTACCTATAAAGGTAAACCCATCAGAATCACGGCCGACTTCTCGACACAGACCATCAGATCAAGAAGAGCTTGGAGCTAAGTATTCCAAACCCTGAAAGAAAATAACCTCCAGCCCAGATTGATGTACCCTGCAAAACTGTCACTAGAAGTTGATGGAGAAACAAGATGCTTCCATGACAAAGAGGAACTGGGCAAGTTTGTGACCACCAATCCAACCCTACAGAGAATACTGAGGGACATTCTAGACAGAGAGAAAAAAATTACCAGGATTTTAGGAACAGTGGCAGAAAGGCCTCAATGAGTGGGGCAGGCAGTAGAATAAAGGAGACAAGTAGACAAAGGCAGAAAAATAGCATAACAGAAATGAGGCAGAGAAGATTGGCTAGAATCTCTAACATAGATGGCCTTGATATACTATATTGTTAATAGTGAACCAGGATTTAAAACCCACATTACTCACACCACTCTGCTTAGATGGATTATACTCTGTTCCAGTCATTCTACCTGTACTAGATTTGAGGGCACAGACAGTTATCCTGAAAATAACAGGATATAGTATGGTAATCATCCTTAATTTCCTATTAATTTAATCTACAGCTCTGTAAAACCTACACTGTTTTACCATGACTGATCGTAATCGAATCTGGTTTGTTAGATCGCTGTTTTGTATTGATACATTTTATTCAAAGCTGTTATAATTGATAGTATCAAGTCTGAGAGTATAGGCAATTGCACTTAAGATGACAAGATCCACTAGAATATGCACTATGGTTTGATTATTACCTGCCTTAGAAGTTTTATACTGTCTACAATGTTTTATTTTACTAATATTGTTATGTACTGCTATATTCAATTATACTGCTATATTCAATTATGCCTGATGATATAGACAGTTCTATTGAAGATAATAAGAAACAACACAGTAATCATTGTAGGTCACCTTGTACTGTGGTTTTATATGATGACTTTTTGGTTTCATGTTTTTATAGGAATTTGTTTTGTTTTGTCTTGCTAAGTTTTGTTTTTCCCTCTAATACAGAAAGGATACAAATACATGTAGAGACTCATGCATGTGTAGCTGTTTACAGTCTCACTGTTTAAATATCTACTTTGTGTGCTTTAATTCTGTAACTTGAACAACTATTTCTAAGAGGACAATATGTAATTTACCAACTAGTGATTTCTTATTATCTTTCTTTTGAAATTCTGTATTATCTCTACCCTTTACATGCTTTTTCTCTTTAAAAAAAAATTGAAACAGAAAAATTTATACTTGGTGAAAAGTAAAAATACTTTTATATATTAACAGGAGTTTGTAATCTTTATTAAATCTCCAACAGCTCCTAATGTGTTCCTACACAACAGTTTTGGGACAAACAGATTGAAACTTTTTGTAGAAAAAATTTTCACATTACAGTATACAATCTGTCCAACTATAGATTTGGGACCTCCTCCCCATAAAACAATTTCCTATAGTTAAAACAATTCAGAGATGGAGTTAGGGATGTAGTTCAGAGATAGAATATTTGCCTAGGCTCAATCCTCAGCACAAAACAAAACAAAACAAAACAAAACAAAATTAAAGATGGATGAAATAACACTTTTGAAGAAAAATTCCTGACACAGAAAATGTTCAGAGGCCAAACGTGATTCACCTCAACTGAGTGAGAATGCTAAGATTCCTCTCAATGCTCTTAAGATTTCTCTTATTCAGGCACCAGGGACCTTATGGATTTGGGTTCCCTGCTGGCTTATGCATGGATTCTGCTCACTAACCTGGAACTCCAGCTCATCAGGGAGCAATACGGATAGACAGTCAACCATAACCTGCTCCTTGCCTGGATGTTTAGCCAGAACTGGGCAGGACCTGTGGAGGGAGCAGCTGAGTGTGTCAGAACATGTGGGAGGCTAGGGGATGAGAGGGGGTAGGTTAATCTGCCAGGCTTCTCCAAGATGGTTACTTCATCCTCTTCAAAACTGAATCTTGACTTGCCAACCACTGCCTCCTTCAAATTCTCCTGATCTCACCTGCTAGGAACTCCACCTTAAAAACTATTCATTTAAACAAACTCCAACCAGACTACACTAAGTCTATAGTTCTAGTCCTTCCCCAAAACCTGACCTCCTTCCCTGCATCTGTACTCTCTGTTGAGTTTCCTCTGGAGCACTCACTTCATCCCAACCCAGCACAGAAAACCATCTCCACCCTCTCACTCAGGACAGAGCTACTACATCTCACTTCTCTGATGAAATCCAGAGACTAACAGTCTCCCAACTGTCCAGACTTAAAACATCAGAAGGAAACTTCTTTGCCTCTCCAAATCCCTGTGATTCTTCTCACCCTGGTTCTAGGCTTCTCCTCCAACCGATGCAAGACCTCAATATCTTTCCTCTGTCTTAATCCCCTTCTCTGCTCTGCAGTTCAATACCAAAATCACTGCTTACAAAGTTATAGCTCAAAACCTTCCAAAAGTCTACTGGCTACCTTGTACCCTTTGATTCCCAATACAAGGATAAATTCCACATAAACACAAAAACTCAATGACCTCAGTAAATTTGGTCCTCCATTTTAACAACGCAAGTTATACCTTTCCACTGTCTTCCCCAAGAGAGTTCCAGAGAGGCCTTCTCACTCCAGATCTTCTATGACACTGATTTTCTAAGACACAAAGTTAGAATGTAATTCCATCATTCTGCCATGTGCCCATCATTTGATCCTCTTCTTTTTTGTCCTAGATTGAAATTTTGTTGAAATTACAAAACTCCATCAAAGTTTTACATATTTTTTCCTGCTTTCTTCCACTGCATAACATGCACTAGAATCTCATTTTAATCTTAAATTCCTCTAAAGGCAAAAACATGGTCCCATGAAACAGAGTTGAAACAGAAAACATTGCTTGAGGGACACAGAGATATTTTAATTCAGGTTCAGGGACTAAAGAGCACAATTCAGAACAAAGATTTTGACCTTTAGAAAAGGTGGTATGATGAAATATAGCAAGATGAGGGAGCTCCCTGGCCTCCTCAGAAGGTAGTCACTAAAGGAGGAGGTGGCAGGAAGGCAAATCTGCCTCACTGCCTCTGCCTCAGCCACAGTTGGGAAACAAGAGTCCCAGGTCAGACAGATGGCACCTACACCGTGGAAAAAACGCTCTGAGAGATCCTGGCAGGAAAGGAAAGATCGAACAAATACCTTGAGGGCAGAAAGGAAAGCCTCAAACCGGCATTAACTAATATTTTCCTCCTCAACAGAGAACAATGACAATTACTCTACTTCCTGGAACAGATAATGGAGGCAGAAGACTGAAAAGCTGGAGGAAAAGGAGAGCAGATTCAGGGGAGGCAAACTGAGAGCCACATGAAATAATTATCACCCCAGCCTAAAGCAGAGCCAGATGGCAGCCACAGACAATGGAGACCCACACAAGCAATATGAAATTTTGATGAATTCTTTAATGGCTGGATTATGAAAGCCCATATTCCAGAAACAGGCTAATAATAGAGCAAATGTCAGTGCTACAACATACACACAAGTACTTAAAATTGCTTTCACTATTTACTCACCTGTGTTTGTACATTTCTCAAAATGTCATTGCTTAATAAGTGTTTTCACTGGTAAGAGTGATGATAGTTTATCTCATGAATGTTAATGTTACAGTTCTGAACTTTAAGGTTATACCCCAGATCATTATATTACCCAAAAAAGACCACATAATATAACTACCTGATCCAAACAAACAGCTACAGCTATTAAATGAGACCCATACATGCCACTAACTGGATCCTAACATGAGACATTAAGCAGAATTACATCTCCTATAACAGCATGCTTTTTTGATCCTTAAAATGAACAGATTAATTTACACAACAGTATATACAGAGCATTAGCTATGCTAAACAAGGCTATGTTAGTTTTCCATCACTATAATGAAATATTTAAGACATATATAAGAAGAGATTTACTTTGGCTCAGAGTTGTAAGATTCAGATCTATGCTGCACAGACCTCATTTGAGACTCTGACCAGAGGTCCACGGCTTGGTGGGGCCGGGCCAGGTGGCATGTGGCAGAGCAAAATGGCTCACTGCATGACCAAGAAGCAAAAGAGACAAAAAGGAGGAGCCCAGGGTCCCACATTCTCCTTAAAGAGCACACTGACAATGACTGAAAGACCTCCCACTCAGCCCCAACCAAAGGTTTTACTATTTCCCAGCAGCACTACTCTGGGAACAAAAACCTTCAACATAAGGGTGTTCAGGTTTATGGAAGATCAAAGCTACAGCCAAGATGTTAACCAGCCTGAAACTAGCTGGTGTCTACTGGCTTGTCACCCACTCTACAGAGCTAGCACCTGGCTATCTTGAGCTAATCCAGATCAGGAATTCTTGGGGAGAATGTCAACAGCTGGGTTTTTCACAGGCAGATGTAAAAGAACAGAGCAAATAGGAATACTGTCACAAAAGTGGCTTAATATTAACCTATGCAGACTACAAGAAAGAATGAAAGACAAAAGGCTGGTAAGATGGAAAAAGGTAAAAGAGGTATTGAGTAAGTAGATACAGTTGAAGCTACAAGATGGTGGTCAAATCTAGATTTTAGTGGGAGGGGGTTTAGCAGGGATTGAACCAAGGGGTGCGCTACCCTGAGCTACATCCTTAGCCCACTAACTCTTTTTAAATTTTGAAACAAAGTCTTACTAAATTGCCCAGGTGAGATTCAAATTTGCAATCCTCTTATCTCAGTCTTCCCAGTGCTGGGATCAATGGCATGTATCCCCACTCCCAGCTAAAATGGTGGAATTTAAAAATGCAAAAGTTAAGCCCTGAAGGACATAGCCAAAGCCAGTATTATCAAACAAAGTACTGTAGAACTGAAGCTCATGAAATTTCTCAATTGGAAAAGCTGACGGCCATCTGGGTCTCCAGTGGGTCTCTATGCTGTCTTCACCTGGGATGGTAATGGGGTCAGGGTGGGAAGAAAAGCAGCCAAATACATCTTCACTGAGTAACAGAGAAATAAAAAGGGGTCCATGAAATAATGAGGAGGGTTGTTGAGTAGTTTAACCAAAAGGAGTAAGAACAAATATTTCTATATGAACCTCTCAGGTTGTCTGGAAGTAGCCACCTCTTTCAGGCTCTGTGGTACACAGGATATTGGAAAACAGTATAAACTACACTGTGAAAGACTACCGGAGAAACAGAAGACTGGGGTTCTCTTAAGTCAAAGAAGTAAAAGGTCAGGAAAGAGATAAAAACTGGAGTGTCCCTCTTGGAACAAACTGTCCCAGAGGCCAGAGTGGAAAGGTCTAAGAGGAGGCATAGGAACTAGGCCAGGGAGCCAAAGTGTTGAGCAGTATGACCAAAAACTCCTCCATGTTGGGTAGTACTAAAGCTGGTAAGATTTAGCTGGCTGCGAGGAGGGCTAGACATGATATCAAATATTTCCATGTTACATGTAACAGTAAATAATTTGTGATATAAGTCAAGCTAAGACCGTACAAATCCTGCATATTTTTTAGGATAAAGCAGTTTGAATTTTTAAACTAAGCTGAATAAACACCCTCTACTCAGCACACACCTAGATTGATGGAATGAATAATACCTCAAACATTAGGCCATTAGATTGTAAATGGTGAGATTTTGTGATTATATTAACATTACCTGAAGCAAAACTAATTTTTTTAGGGCTTTGTAAAAAGTATTTTCTTTAGGTATAGCTTGGCTTAAAGAAATCTTTTAGTTCTGCTAAATAGTCCATTTTAAAAGAACTTACCAAAATTTTTCATTTCCTATAATGAAATCTCATTTTAATTGTAATTTAAATATTTATATTAAAATATGTAGACAATTCCTTATATATTCTCTGAGAACTTGGAGAAATATTTTAAAAAGCAGTTTTAATTATTATTCATCTAATAGAAACAATTGTTCATCCACCTATTCAACAATGGTCTGTGTACTTTATGCATTTCCTAAGTACTATGCTAAAGTAGAAAACAAACAAATAAAAATTATGACCCTGACCTAATTGAAATCTAGGTCTTAAACTAAGGATGGACAAACTAAGTCCCTGGGGTGAAATTTGGCCTTCTGTCTGATTTTTAAATAAATTTGTATTGCATCATAGCCTCCAAACATTTATAGTGTGATTTCTTACACAATGAACAAGGCTGAGTGCTCCTCTGAGAGACTCATGTTCCATAAAGCAAAAACTACCTCTATCTTGTCATCTAGAGAAAAGTTTGCAGACTAATATGTTATGGATTGTGTCTAGATGTTCATCCAAAGCCTCATGCAATTATAGGGGGGCAAGCTTTGTCAGAGGCTGCTGAATCTAGAGCTTGTGAATGATTCCTAGTGCAATGCTGCAATTAAAGGTGCTGGGAATAAGAATGGGTGATCCACTGGATCACTCCACTGACTGGACTGGCACTGCCCTAATCCCAGCAGTCTGTATAAGGTAAAAGGTTCAGAAATACGCTTGTTTTTCCCTTTTGCTCTTGCTGCATTTGCTGTTTTTGGCCACTGCAAACTGTTGCCCCTCTGCCATATGCCACTCTGCCTTGAAATCAGCTGATTATGAACTGAAACCTCTACAAACTGTGAGCTAAATAAACCTTTCCTTTCTTAACTTCAGGTGTTGGGTATTTTGTCTTGTCAACAGAAGAAAAGTAACTAAGACACAAATTATTAAGTGTTCTGATTTGTTCATTCAAATACATTAATGTCAAACCTAGTACAACTTGAGTACATATACCTAATCGAAAAGTCTAAAATTTAAAATGCTTTCTGAACACTGAAAAACGCTATAAATGGACAAGTTCATACCTGACCCCATGTGTCAAGTCACAGTCAAAACATACAAACCAAAAAAATTTTTTAATATTATTATATCAAATTACCTTCAAGCCAAATGGATAAGGTATGCATGAAACATGTTGGCTTGTATCTAGATGTCCCCCAAAACCTCATGTGCTTATAAGTGCAAGTTTTGGGACGTGGCTGGATCTAGGGTGTGCAATGCTGGGATTAAGGCATGTGATGCTAGGTGCACTAAATTAGTTACAAACAGTTTTAGTACAGCTCTAGATATGGATAATGGGAAGAAGGCCCAAGTTGTGTGTGAGTGACACCACCCAAAAGTAGGGTAGCCTGGGTAGCTATTAAGGGACAGACAGAAGGAAGGCTCACTGCTTTACTACATGAACTGTTTCTCCTCTACAATGCCCCTTGTCTATGCCACCCTGCCTTGGAGTCAGCCAACTGCAAACTGAAACCTGTGAGCTACAATAAACCTTTCCTCCTCTAACTCTGGGTGTCAGGTATTCTGTCTCAGCAATGAGAAAAGTAAGACAAAACATAAATGAATGCGGACAGGAGTTTTAATGGTTATATACATTAACAACATAGCCAACATGTAGACTATACTACAGCATAGCCAACAAGCTTCCTATATTTTAACTTAGTTTAATGGTAGTTACTCTGGTTTCTTAGACGTGGGTCCCATCACAATCATATTTCTTGTAGATCCAAAACATTTCTAAAACCAAAAAAGAACTGAGAAATGTAAACAGTCCTGGCTCCAGCCACTTGCATTAAGGGCAAGACAACCTTTACTTAGATAGACCCAAATAAAAGACATAGCATGCCTTGGAAGATCTTCCAAATGTAGGACAAAATACAAAATAAACATATGAGTTCCTGGTCTCTAGGAGGGTTTTCCTGAAGCCCAATGTGGGCAGATCAATCAGAGAAGACTCCTAGCCCATACTTTCCTTAGAATGGGTGACCTGGTACCTTCATGGCCTTTTGGGGTTTTCTGATATCCCAGCCAAAGTGAAAAGAGTGAAGATGCTCTTCTTTGAGAAAATGGACTCTGAATACTATACCCTGGAAAGCAGTCATTCATGAAATGCTGACAGAGTAGAATTCCACCCAGGACATGAGCCCATGAGGGAAATCATCTCACATTGAAGTTGATGCAAAGCTCTATCCTAGAGCCTGCAGACTTCTAAATATGGCCAGGAAAGAGAAGGGTACTATCTAGAACTATTCTCTTGCAGACTTAAACCTCATGAAAATTTGTAGAGTGGATTCTTTCTTCCTGGCCTAAATGAACTGATACTGTACTAAATTCTAAAGATGACGCCTTGGGCTTTGGGGATGGGACGGGACAGGCCAGGACAGGACAGGACAGGACAGGATGAGGGAGGGGTGGATGGGCAGACAAGCTGGAGGAAGAAAGAGAGTAAGAGAGAGATTTTGGACAAGTAGAAATGGAAAAGCTGAGCAATTCACTGACCAGCTAACTACTAGAGAGCGTGGTGTAAAATCTCCTAGTGCTCTTGTCTGCCGCAACTTTGGAAAAGCCAAAAAGGATACTAAAAATACACATAGGCTGCTCAAAAAATAAAAAACAAGGGTGATGCAAAGAACAGATGAGAAATAAAAAAGAATATGGGATATGTACATCTTGGCCACTATTCCTCAATACATCTAGTTCAAGTGCTTGATTTAGTGAAAGAGATCAAAAAATAAATACAGAATTATTTTCTAAGGAGTTTATCCTAGTAAAGGAAATGAAGCCCTCTTTTGTTTATGCAAAATTTCAAAGTTTACATAAGGTGACAGGATTTTTAATAGTCATATAAGTTAACAGTATAAAATCCATTTGTCTCATTATTTGCTACAGCATAGCTGACAAACTTCTTATAGTTTAACTTAGTTTAATAGTAGTTACTCTGGCATCTTTGTTTTTTAAGATTACTACTTGTTTATAATGGATTAGTCCTAAGTGCCAGGACAGTCTCCACAGATACTGTCTTTAAGAACAATCATAAATATTTTAATGTTATAAAAATAATACCAAATCTTTATCAGAAGGCATTGGAGTTTACATCTTACAATCATGTTGTAGAAGTCATTGATTAATTTTATATGTACCTCACAGTAAAATGCAAATAAAAAGAAAATATAACAAGTGTTACAGAAGTATGTACTTTATTCTCTAGAGTAACTCTGCTTGAGGAGAAAAAGGCTGAGGGGAAAATCACATTTTGTTGAAATTAACAAGGCACTGAAAAAGTGAGGGGGGAGCACAGCAAGGGTGTCTTCCTCCTGAAGTTGCCCATCTTCACCACAGAGCTCTGTCAAGCTCTGAAACATGGAGTTCAGTGAGGTCTGCATGAATACTGCCTGCCCTCTGGTGCTGAGAAGCTCTCTCTCACTGGGGCTTTCTCCCAAATCCCCAAATTTTACTTTTATGTTCCACAACTTTCTCTAGTTCTTTTCCTTCAAAATTTACTCACCCTTTACTCCAGTCACCTATGACTGATCTGACATAGACAGGCTAGTATTTCAAACAAAATAGATGCTAATGCAGTCAAATTTTGGCCCCAAATCCACATTCCTTTATAGGAACACCCCAGAAAGGGTCACTAACATAAAATCCAGGACAGGTTCATCCACCAGGCAGGTGAAATCTGTAGTGCAGCCTTTTGCTCTCCAGTAAGCAATCTTAAGGGAAGGAATGTTTGCATTATCCCAACATTCATATGTTAAAATCCTAACCCTGAATGTGAAGCATTAGGAGGTAGTGCCTGTAGGGGTAATTTAGGCCATGAGGATAGAGTCCTCATGAATGGGCTTAATGCCCTCATAAGAGATTTCACTCAGTGTTCTCCAGCCCCCTAAGAGGACTGAATGAGAAGGTTCCATCAGGACCAGAAAGCTGGTCACCACCAGAAACTTAATCTTTTAGTAACTCGATCTTGGACTTCCAAGTCTTTAGAATTACAATAAATAAAGACGTGTTGTTTCAGGTACCTAACCCAAACTGACTAACAGAAAAACTAATTGTGTATTTCCATACCATCTCTACATTCCTCTAATTCTTTTAATGCAGGGTTAGTTTTCCAACATTATTTCCACAAATACTACCTACTCTTTTGTACATACTCCATTAGTCTGTCATACCTAAAAATCCTCTCCCAAAAACACAATTTCAATATATTTTACCCCTTTCAGGAGGCTAAAGAAAATAACATGGAAAACACCAAGTTGATTAGACTTCATTTATCAGTGAACTGATATGTCAGTGGCCATTTTCCTCCCTATTTGTCATCCCTATTTCATATATATAATTATAGCTCATAGACACATCCCAATTTTGGAGCTAGAAAGGGATAAAAAGAACTTTGAACTAAAGATTTAAAATGTCCTGGAAGCAGCCTCTCAGATCCAAGGTCTCTAAACTTTTCCACAACTCCAGATCTCCTCCTTCTTACTCTCCCAAAGTGCAGAGAGAAGGCTATATTCGATGTTCCCTTATCTTCTTTAAGACAGATCCTCCAAAAGGAGCTCAATGTCATGAGTCCCTCTAAAATCTCCCATGGAATATCCTTTTCAGAGGCTCCAACACTGGGATGCATCTGTATCCATGGGTCATAATTATATGCCATATGAAATAGGGTTGATAAATAGGGAAAACAATGGTTACCAGCATACCATTTCACTGAGAATTCAAGTCCAACTGTGCAGAGCTCAGTTGTCATAAGTCCTGCTGTCATCTATATCTAAAATATCTCCCGAAAGCCCATGTGTTAAAGGGTGAGCTCTCCACTTGGCACTATTGGAAAGTGGTGGAACTTTAAGAGATGGAACATGATGGGAGAGCTTAGTCACTGGGGTTATACTTTCAAAGGGGACTGTGGGACCTAGGTCTCTTTCTCTCTTAACATCCAGCCATGAGGTAAGGGCAATCTACACTATGCACTCCTAGCATGATGTACTTACTGCCTTGCCACAAACCCAGAAGCAATAGGGCAACTCATCAGGGACTGAAACCTCCAAAACCATGGGCCAAAAGAAATCTTTCCTCTTTATAACTTGTTTTTTTCAGGCATTTGGTTAGAATTAAAAGAAAGTTAACACAAGCCCCCTTCCCCAAGGAAGCTCATCAACCAGGAAGATTACCTGTATCATTGGAGAAGTGACTAGAGGTTGACACTACTCCACAGCAGACTCCACAGGCTGGCTAGCACCTATTCTTCTGAGGGCCCATTCATCTTTCCTCAAAGTCATCTACTCTCTCTAGGTTGACTTGTCCCCACAACCTTGTAAGAAGACTATATAGACTTCTGGATCTCACTGGGTATTTGGGTACGCACTTTTTCCTGTGATGCTCCCGCCCATATAATAAATTTGTGTATTTCTTCTCTTGTTAAACTTTCTACTGTCAGTTCATTTCATAGACTCAATTATTGAACCTTTATAAAATAGAAAGTTTTTTCTCCAATGTACCTAGGCTATGAAAAGCTGTTTCCATCTTCTCTTTCTCTTCATTTTTCAGATCTTTCAGTGGCATCCTGGACATTAAAGAGCTAACTATGTATTCAAAGGCAATAAGTCTGAAAGCACAGTTTAATGTCAACATATTCTTCAAGAGGCATTGTGGTTCAAATGAAGAGCTGAATTCTGAGTGGGTTTCCTTAGGACAAATCCAAGTAAATATTCCATTGCTTCCTCTTGTTGACAAGGCCTGGAGGCCACCCACAGGACAGGCAGATGAGAAGATTAGAATGCTTTGCCAGACTTTCATCTCTTAATTGATCTCTTACTTTGGAATTCTTTTAGAAGACAATAGCTGGGGTTGGGATGGGTGAGGGGTGAGGCTTCAGTTTCCTTCCACTTCACACAAACTTGAGTCAACTCTAGCCAGAAGAGGTAAAGAAGACTTAAATACGTAGCACTACAGCCTCATTCCCAGAGGCCAGCTGGATTCACAGAATTCTGGTTACTGAAAGTTCACGTGTGCCCTTTACAGGATGTTTACTGAATCTTTACTATGTAAAATGAAATAAAGGAAAATTTCACAGAAAATCTAAACCAAAGGACACTCAAAGAGTAAAACTTTTGTTATCTAACAAATTATTTGGAAATTACCTGTATGGTAATAATTGGAAGGTGATGGAAAAACATGATTTCTGTATTGTTGACAATACACAATAATCTACAAAAAACTGAAGGTAAGTGGAATTTACCATTGTTAAACCAACAAATCACAACATCAGTCTAACACTGTGATATTCAAAACTGATATTCACAAAGTATAAATCGCTATTTGTAAGGTGACAAAAATTTAAAATCTTTACTTAAAGAAACAAAAGGAAAGTAAAATAAGCAGGTAGTATACAGTAAACAGGTTTGTGTTAGACACTTTGCTTTCCAATTCTAGCTCTCCTACTCTCTAGCTTTGTTAGTTTCTACGTCTTATATCCAATCCCATCTGCTCAGGAGACTGAGACAGGATGATCATAAGTTGGAAGCCAGCCTGGGCAATTTAGAAAGAATCTATCTCATAACAAAAAATAAAAAGGTTGAATATGTAGTTCAGTGGCAGAGCACTAATCTAGCTTATGTGAAGCCCTGGGTTTAATTGCTAGTACCAACAAAAAATCATTTACTGGACTTTCTATAGGAATTGTTGCCACTTTTTGAACCAATACTAACATAAAATTAGGATAGTGATTCTTAAACTTATAATCACCAAACTATTCCTTTCTGGAGTTTTCTTTGCTTTTTGGGCACAGGGATTTCATAGGAGGGCCCCACACTCTACTACTGAGATATGTCACTAGCCCCTGGACCATTTGATAACACGATAGATTCCCACCCTGTTCCAGGGTGGGAGCTGGGATCTGTAGGTAATAAGCATTTAGATGACTCTGAGGCAGGTGACCTAAAAGCTACACCTTGGGATCATTATGTGCTTTGTCATAGCAAAAACTGATGAAAACGTCTTTCTTCCATTACTTCATCAGTGTCTCAACTCTTTGCAAGGTTCAGTCACTCTAGTTGTATAGACTATAGTATCTGCATCTTCTGGAACTGCTTTCCTATCCTATTGGTTTTGGATGAGCTAGACATAGCTCTGTTTGGAGCTCATCATTCTAGCAAGGAACCTATGATATAGCAGACAGTAAACATTTATAAAATGGAAGCAATGTTGAGCAATTCGTGGAGCTAATCAATTTTCTTTGTTAATATAGCACGATATTTTTTATATAATAAGAGTTCAACACATGTTTTCTGAATGAAATTGTGTGTTACAAAAAGAAAGGAAAAAACTCCCAATTGATATATGCCTCCAAAAAATAGAACCCAGTAAGTTACAAAGACAAAAATGACTGTGCACAAAAAACAGGAGGGCTCCATCAGGGGAGGAACTGGGCATAATAAATCTGATCGAATATCAAATTCTATCTAAGGTCCTTTTCAAGTTTGCATTCTAAGACAGCTACAGATTTCAGATAATCATGCTTTGTGTCATGGATAGTTTTACCAAGCTGCAAAGACAAGAAAAAAATCCCTGGAAAAACAAAGACCAACTTGACCACAAGCATTAATCAAAGAACACTGACTGTGTTTAAGATAAATTTCAAACAAAAGACCATTAATTCTCCATTTTCTGACATATTGTTCTTTGTGTAACCTAGACTATTACATTTATTTTTAAAGAAATATTACAGTAAATGCCCATATGCAAATAGAGATGACTGAAGCTGGTCCAAATGCAGACAGGTGAGCATGGGAAGCATGCAGAAGGTTCTGTGAAAGATGACCCTCAACTGCCAAAGGTGACCAAGGGAAATCCGCTCTGGCTCTGTGGAACCCCTTTTGAAAATCTTGCTCAAAAATAAGCTTAACAAGGATACAAGTTACAAGAAATATAACTCATTTCTGCTCTAAGATTTTCAGCTAGCTTAATAAATTTGGCTGGGTTATGAAATAAATTTAACATTCATTAGTAAATTGTTCTACATGCATGTCTAGTTTTTTTTTTCACTACTATGTCACAACCAACCAAGAAAAGACATTAGCACGTACAGCAGGTACTCAGATATTTGTTGAATGAATGGCTGAACATAATGTAGCTTATAAACATCAAAATAAAACCTATACTGTTCGTAAAATTCTGATTTCAGATACTGTTGCAAAAAAAGGAGGAGGAGGAGCAGGAGAAGGAGGAGGAGGAATAGGAGGGGTGGGGGGGAGAAGAAGAGTTGGTGGTCTAGCTCTATGGCACAAGTACCTACACTGGCAAGCAAGATGTCATGAGTTTAATTCCCAGAACCCCCACCCCCCAAAAAAAGAAAAGAAAAACAAAGAATGACAAAGATTAACTTTCCCAGAGAATAACTATATTTTTTAAAAAATCATTAAGTAAATGAATGTGATTAATTAAAAGTACTTTAGCATCATATTTTCAGTAGTCTGTATCTCTGAGATAGGGGCGATGTTATGATCAAATTATTAATGCTTCGTGCATACGTAATTAGCTGTGTCCTCTTGAAATTAAAATTTGAAGGGGGGACGTGTGATAGGGACAGGACATGAGTTCATTCCATAACATAAAAAGGTCTTAACAGACTTTTCTAAAAGATAAGTTGTTCTTATCTCAGGGACAAAAATAAAGGTTGTACTATTAGAATTTAACCCAGCGGTAGAACCTTACATTTCTCATATTAACAGCTTCTCTCATAGACTATCAGCTACAATTCCAGGATACAATTTTAATCGTTTAATAGGTAAAAAGCACTATAAGAACAATCATCAAAGATTTGCCACCTTATTACAGAAAGGTACTATTCCCCAACCCAACAGTTTGTTGTTGTTTAAAAATATTGGGGAGGTTGTCCTCAACTTACTTATCTGGACCCCTCTTAGTGGTTAAAAGCTTTGTTTAATAATGCAACACATTCTCACCTTTGTTTGCTAGGGAAAGGAGGTTTAAATTTCACATTCATATTCAATTGGTAGCAGCTGTGGAATGCATTAAATAAGGAACATTTTATCCAAAACAAAACCACCTTAATCTTCAGGTGTGCACTAGTACCAAGAGAGACATTCTCAGAATTCAAAAGAGAATCAACACATAGCAAATTCTTGTTCCCCACCCTGGTGTCACCTTACCTGTCTACATTGCTTAGAAGAGTTCATTTTCCCTTGGAGTGAAAGACACTTACAAGGTGTTCATATTAATGCAAAGAAGCCAGATTAGAGTGTTTGGTGTTGTTATGTATAACAGATACAGAGGATAAACTGTGAAAAATCTTTTTTTTTGTTGTAACATATTAATAATCATGGAGATTGATGAGCCAAGAAGAGTAGTGTTAATTCAGTTAGCCAAATATTCAGTCTGGAGCAAGGCACATATGTAAGCATTAATATGCTATACTAGACAGCATAATTTTATTTCTTAACATTTACTTAGCATCCACTACATTCCAAGCAGGATGCTGAAGATATTTTAAACAAAAATAAAACTACACCTAACATTATATGTATGTTAGGTGTTTTATATATATATATACATATATGTATATGTATATATGTGTACATATATTATATATACATATATAACACCTAACATTATATACATGTACTGTATACAATACATATACATTATATACATATACTGTATAGAATATATATATACACTATACTGTATATATATATATACACACATATATATATACATATATATGTAATACATATATATCCATTAGTATAGAATATACAATTGATACTTTTAAAAAACTATATACATTTTTTAAAAACATGTAGTTTTAGAGCATATTTACAAAATTTCCTCATGAATTTTAATGATTACTTTGTTACTTCTAATCTAAACAGCACTTAATGTGTCTTACAAGAAATTTATAAACAAGAATGCCAATTTAGAAAATGTTCCTTCATTTTATAATATCATGTCTCATTGATCAACTTATTCAAGTAAATTAATAAACAATTGTCATTTTTTTGTTCAAAAATAACATTCCAGTAATGAATGGTTGAGTAATATGTAGATATAGAGCTCTCTCACAAAGTTCACCCCCCACCTTACAGCTTGCCTAGTTCTAAACAACCAAAGATAGCTTAGGATTTGTCCATTGGTTCACAATTTCACCAATAACATAGAACAAAAAATAGCTTCCAAAATAGTGTATTTAATTTCTTCTTAGAACTCAAAAATGAAATAAAATAAAAAGAGGAGAGAGGAACGGAAGGTATCAATCTGAAAATAAAGACCATTTTTCTAAACAAATTTAGATACTACTACAAGAAATCTAGCTAAAATTTAGTTTACAAGAGACTTTTTATTGAAAGGAAATACAAGGTACAAATATGTTTGAATATTCTTCTACAATATTTTAACCCAAAGACAAAGTTATTAATAACAGGATAGAGAGCTGAAATTAACTCTGAAATAAAATACTACAAACTACTTGTTGTTACTGGCAGACTTAATCCATTGTGTGTGTGTGTGTGTACACGTGTGTGCATGTATGTGTATGTGTGTATGTTAGTAGTGACTGAAAAGGCCCTTGTGCATGTTTGGCAAGCACTCTAAAACTGAGAGACATTCCCAATCCAGGCACTTGGGTTTTTCGTGTGCTTGAGACAGAGAGTCTTGCTATATAGTTCAGACTGGTCTACTTCAGCCTCACACATGGCTGGAAGGAACTACAGGTGTTTGCCACCACACTTGGCTTGTGCTTTTATTTTCTTTACAAGGAAAAATCTGGTGTTTAAAGATTGGATGCTACTACTACATTACTCTAATCAGAATTTTGTTCAATAAAATATTTTTCATTTCCTTTGTACAAGTTTTCTTTATCTTTCAAAAACTCAGTTAATACCCATATGAGAAAGCCAACACATACAGATGAGATGCCATCATACTTCAATGTAATTTTGTGGCTATCCCACTTCTAAAGTCTATCTGACTGGTACCCTAAGAAAAACTAAGAATTCAGTCCTTTCACTGAACTGCATTCTTCCCTTATACTTCACTCTCTGAGTTTGCCATCATATACAATAGAAACACTCTGACCTCTGCTGCCAAAAACTGGAACTTTTTTTCCAAGCGTTTTACTAGTTATATTTTTCTATAAAATCCACAGTATCCATAGTTAGGTTTATGAAAGTATAATCCATAACAATTTCCTGGATGATGTCCCAAGATGCTAGGAGATTGATTCAACAGTATTTTCTTTGATGATACTCTTTCTAAACTTTTTGTAAGTTATCAAGGTAAAGACAATCTTTTTGCAACATTAATTCAAATTGGAAGTATTTTATAAATTGAGGTCAGTCAGTATACTTCTGGAAATCAAAAATACATCCAAGTGTTAAACTTCAGCAAAAGCCTTTTCTTTAAGTGTAACAATCACAATTATATTAAAGTCACTCCTCCCTTTCATCCTCTATTAAAATTTACAAACAAATATTTCAAGAAAAAAGACATTAAATCATGCATTCAAGTGGAAGAAACTGTAATTCAGTAATGAATGGACCATTTTATAAAAAGGTTTCGATTTCTGAAAATTTTCAAATTAAAAGTTTAAAATTTACCAATAGCCAAAGAAGATACTAGGAATACCATTGAAATCCCCTAGTATTGATTACCAATGGAGTCTTTAGTGTATTTAATACATACCTAATTTTAATGTCAAAAAATTATTTGAGCTTGGCGTGATGACGCACACCTGTAATTCCAGCACTTGGGAGGCTGAGGCAAGGGAATCGTTGCCAGTTCGAGACCAGCCTGGGCTACAAAGTGAGCTCAAGTCCAGCCTGAACTGCATTAGCAAGACCCTGTCTCAAAAAGACCCCCCCAAAAAAAAAAAAACCTACTTGAGGGCCATGGATATAGCTCCACAGTATAAGCACCTGCCTGGCAAGCATGAGGTCCTGAGTTCGAGTCCCAATACCAGAAAAAAAAAACAAGAAAAGATGCTAAAACATTAAAATATACATATGAAATGAGTTACAATAGTCACAATATTATGATGAGCTGTGATTTCCTATCTCCTTTTCAGCATTTTCTAGGCTTTTCTATAATCATGTATTTCCTTTGTAATCAAGGAGAAAAATTATCTTTCAAATGACATTCTACAAGAAAATTTAGTATATAATATAGATGTGTCTTAAACATAATAGTTGATTTTGTTACAAGTTGAAAGAAAACTGTCCAAAAATGTTATAAAGGGTCCCCATTAGTAAATGGGCTTTCACTGGCATGCCTTGTTGCTTCAGGTGCTGAGAGTATCCACAACCTTACATTCTTGTGCAGGTAGGAAGAGAGAGAAGAGTAAAACCAAAAGGATGTGTTGACAAGATAAGAGCTCTTCCAGAAATTAGACCAGTGGTGGTGAACCTATGGCACGTGTGCCACAGCAGGCTGTTTGTTATCACTCAAAGTTCTCAAATGTTCACCATCAAGAAGAGACTGAGTCTTTTACAGCATATGACCACCCCCAGCAGCAAGAATAACTGGGAAGACAAAACAATTTCATCTGGATTTACTAACATTCTCCCAACGTCAGGATTCAGATCATAAGGAAAAGAGAATGAGTATTAGGTGGATAGTCTATGGTACCCACCACATCAAAAAAAAAAAAAAAAGTGAATGCACATGGGTAACAATGTGAGGGAAAAATAAAGTTTGATCTGTAGATCATGCCTTCTACTTAATTCCAAGTAGATCAATGATTTTAAAAGGCAAATGCATATAATAACCTAACGACAGTAGAATTTTTATACTCCAAGAGTAAGAAATGTCTTTGAGACACAAAACTTGAAATTATGAAAGAAAAGCTTAGCAAATTCAACTGGATAAACTTTAAGAAGTTTCTTCAAAGGAAAAAGAAAACACAAATCTCACATACACACACACACACACACACACACACTCTCACACACAGTACATATCCCAGGGAAGGAACTGATTTCCATAACAAAGAAAGAGGTTCTACAAAGGAGGAAAGGAACATAAAAAGCAAACAGAAAAGACTCAAATTGTGTCTAAACACATTAAGAGATGACCAATCTCCCTTATTAGACAAATACAAAATAAAAACCAGGGCCAGGGATTTAGCTCAGTGGCTTAAGTGCCTGCCTGGCAAGCACAAGGTCATGAGTTTGATTCCCCAGTACCAAAAAAAAAACCTACAAAAAAAATGTAAGAACTATAAGATACCATTTTTATCTTTCTCCCTGGCAAAGGACAAGAATGATAGTAATAGATCCTCTCATCTGAAGTTTGATGGGAATGCAAATTGACTGAGCCTGTAAATAAAACTGACAGTTCCATTGCTGGGAATTAGCCTATGGTTTTAATTGCAAATGTAAAAAATGACCCATGCCCAATATCATTTACTGAAGCATTTTTACAATTTTTAGAAAATAATCTCAAATGTATATTGAAAAGATACATGTTATATAAATACTAGCTCATCTGTACAATGACTCAATCAGTGATAAAGAATAAAATTTTAAACAAACCCTTATGTACCAATATATAAGGGCACTCCAGCTATTTTGTTACATGACAATACTAAGGAACATAATATTTTACACAGATACTGCTCACCTTACAATGGGGTTATAGGCTAATAACCTCAATGTAAGATAAAACTATCTTAAGTGGAAAACACATTTAATACACCTAATTAAACATCATACTTTAGCCTAGCCTCCCTTAAATGTGCTCGCTTATTTTAGCCTATGGTTGGACAAAATCATGTAACACAAAGCCTACGTTATACCAAAGTGTTGAGTATCTCATGTAATTCATGGAACACTATACACAAGTGATAAAGTCATACCACTCACAATTGAAAGCCTGAAGAATGGTTTGGTGCATTACACTAAAATCAAGCACACAATTGGAATGAATTGTACCCTGTGCAAACATCAAGCATTTTCCTCCAGATCCCATGTCTCACTGAGAGTTGGAGCTCACAGGCCACTGTCCAGCGTGGCTAGAAAGATCATACCATGCATCACCAGTCCAAGAAAAGAATCAAAATCAAAATTCTAAATCTAGATTCCATTGGATGTGAATCATTTTCGCATTATCATAAATTGAAATTTAAAGCCAAACCATTTGTATTGTTAAAGGTTGACTAATGTACTAAATAAACAGACCATTTAAAGCACTGAACTTTCTCAGAAGCTTTCTAAATATCTATTTCATTTACTATGCCCAATTGACTCGCACTTTTCAACCAAGCAATGTAAACTCAAGATTATAAAGAACTTCCACAGAAAGCAAGGGAGATAGCAGCGTGGCTAGGGAATTAGAGCTCCACAGCTCATGTGATGTGTTTTATTCTTTAGCAAGGAGCCTAAGAAGGATAGGACCCAAAATTCCTTTATCACCAATTCAATCACCTTTAGATACATATTTAAGTTTTGATTACAAGATATAAATAATGGTGGAAAGTCAGCTCTCTTTAATATCTTTAATAAAATATTTTCTTTAATAAAATATTTTCTTTAATAAAATATTTATCTTTAATAAAATATCTTTATCTTTAATAAAGATATTTTCATCATGACCTGATATTATTATCATGACAATGAGCAGCTTCCTGACAGCTAGGAGGAACAAGAAAAATTTTTGTTAACTGGCTCAGGTGACAGGACAGTAAGAAGACAAAAAAGTACATACTTCTCAGTGGCAGAAAATACAAGAAGCAACAAGAATGTGCCCAATATCTCATCTGCAACTTTAAAAATACTACAATGTACTCAGGAAGCTATGAAATCTTACCTTCCCCTACTAGAGCCCACTTTTCTGATGCCAATACTAGCTCAATCTAATGTGTTCCATCTACTGTGATCTGATCTCAGTATTTGTCCTCTCCAAAACTCATGTAAAATTTAATCCCTAAATCCTATGCTAATGTATTTGGAGGTGGGGCCATTAGGATTAGATGAGATCACATGGATGGAGCCCCCACCATGGCACTTTAGTGGCTTTATAAGTAGTTAGCCTACCTACTGTTTCGACACACCATACCTTCCTCCATCTTGGGACTTTATAGAAACTCCTCACTAGAAAGAAGACCTTCACTGAATGTAGCCTCTTAACTTTTGACCTGCCAGCCTTCAGACCTGTGAGCTAAAAAAACATAATTCTTTTTTTTTCACAACCTTGAGTTTATGAAGCAAGAGCTATACCAGCTGAGCTATATCCCCAGCCCCAAAACCTTTATTGTTTGTGAATTAAGCAATCTAGATTATTCCATATAGCAATAGAAAATGGAACAAGAAATAACTCAAACTTTTCTCTTATTAAGAGATCCAAAAACAAAAACAATAAAAAAAAAAAAAAAAGGAGAGGAAATCTGGTAGGCACATTCCTATAATCCCAGCACACTGGGAGGGTGAGGCACAAAGACTGTAAATTCCAGCCTAGCCTGGCAATTTAGAGATTTAGTGAGACCCTGTTTCAAAATAAAGAAAAAAGGGGCAAAGGATGTAGTTCAATATGAAAGCTCTGGGTTCACTATCCCCTCCAGTACTGAGGGGGGAAAAAGGAAGAGGAGGAGGAGAAGTAGATAGTGGTTGTAAGGATTTCATACTTCCCTACTACTGCCAAATAAAGCCTTTCACTGTTATAAGGACTTAGAATCAGCAAGAATAAAGTATACAGTAACCTGCAATTCCCCCAGCCATCCCCAAAATGTAGGCACAACCATAAGGAAAAGCTTCAGGTGTTCTCTACACGCTTGCCACTAAGACCACAGTTTCCACTGGATCACATCTGTCCTGAAACCTCTGCCACGGGTAAGTCTTTACTATGTGCAGAGTACAATGAAAGGTGTCATAAAGAACACAAGAAAGAAAGAAGAGATGAACGAAAGAAATAAACAAAGAAAACGAACCCTGGTCTCATGAAGCTCATAACCACTAAATCACAAGCTCTGCATGCATGTGTTCCAGTCCACATAGGCATCTAAAGTTTTCCAACTGAGCAGAGCAAAAATCAAAAGTTTTCCAGAAGAGCAGCTTTCCCAGACTAAAAGCTCTGTAAGTGCATAAGCACAAAGAGGATAGTATGGCAAATGGTCTGTGACGGATGAGGCCAGAAAGGGCGCTGCTCTGCTCTTCTTAATCTTATTCCCCTGTATCAGGCAGTCTCTCCTCCTCTTATCACTCAGACTTCCAGAAAGAGAAATCTATACTCCCTATTTCTGCATCTCCAATTTAATTCTCAGAGGACTCCAATTTATCTCCCTCCTTCACTCTGAAAATACTCTGATGAAGCCATTAGAGAACCACTAATTTGCAGATTAAACAGAATTTCTGAGTCATCTTTCTGAACTCCTAATTTGATACTGCTTATTTCAATGTATAACTACTTGTAGGTCACAAGCCTTTTCAGAAATCAGAGGATATAAATACTGTCCCTGGGGGAAAAAAGTCTTTTTTTCCCTCCATATCCCCATAACCTCCCACACACAATGCAGAGTATTCAGAAACCTCAGAAAACTTAACCCTGGATAAACCTGGTCAACAGATGCCAGGTTCAGAACTGCTGACTACTGACTCACTCACTTATAGTAAGGTCTTTCTCTTGTAAATTATTCCACTTACCTTTTCAATCTCCTTCTTGGGTTTCACTAAGTGAATATTAAGACAAAATTACAATTCCACTCTGGGCTGGTCAAGTAGCTCCCATTAGACCAATCTTTCTATAGATAAGAACTATCAACTCAGAATTAAAGAATAAAAAATTTTTTAAAAATTATGAAGCCACAGGAGAGCAACAGAAAGCAGGAAATTACATGGAAGAAAGGACTGCACTAGACAAGAGTGCAAGCTTTTAAGGTTTAGAGCCTGAGCAAAGGCCATTCAAGTGGCTGAAATTCTGATAGAAAACTCAGTCTCACCTACGTGCAAAAACAGAGGACAGAGTCCAAAACAACCACTCACTGGAGTGAAAAGGAAATTCCAGGCAAGAGAGAGGAAATATAAAATCTCTCAAATTTCTAGATAGCCATGACCCACAGATATGTAGGCCAATACCAAGCATCCCAGCTAAGGCGAATGACCAGAACTGAGATTTAATCTTCAATCGTTATTCCCAAATAACAATACAAAAATAAATTTGTTCTTTCTCCCACATAAAATCTAAAGGAATCTAAATTACTACTTTAAAATATCCAAAAAATAAAAAAATAAAATACCCATATATGTGAAGATCAACACCTACACTATACAAATAAAATAAAAGCTGGAAGAAAAAAAAGAATGAATGAACTACCAGAACAGATTTGTCTCCAAAGTTTAATTGGCTCTAAAATTTATCTAAATTTTGGAAATATTTAAATTTCTTTTAAAAACAATTATGCAAAAAAAGGAACAGAATATTCCACATAAGGATAAGTACTTAGCTATAAATCACTTACTATTACTCAGAGTAGTTTTTTCAAGAATACTAAAAAAAATCTGTATTCCATATAGATATATACATGTGGCTACTCATAGCATTACACTAATTTAAACAGAGTAGAAAGTAACAGTGTATTTTCACCAGTGTTAGTATTTCTCAGGATAACTATATAAACAAGGATTGCCAAGTTGCTATAGAACATTATTGTATTTTCTACTAAGAATGCAGAATAGAAAAGATAGAGATTATGAAGTCACATAATCCACATATTTCTAAATGTCCAAGTATACTTAGGTAGAATCAAAGAACTAAAAAGCTTTTCTTTGTAGTTCTATAGTGAACAAGAAGTCCAATAGCTACGCTCTGGAAGTTTAAGTGGGACCTCCAAGGGTTCTTGTGTGTTTGGAGTTTACTTCCTCATATGATGATCTTGGGAGGTAAGGCCTAGTGAGCAGTAACTGAGTTACTGCTGTGTTAGCTTCAAAATGAATTAATGTAGTTCTCATGGACCCTGGTGAGTTCTCCAGTAAGAATTATGAAGCAGCAAGGTTGGCTCCTTCTGACTTTTTGGTGTTCTGTATCTCCATCTTATCTCTCCCCTCTCCCTCACACTCTTGTGGTAATACTATCCGTCATGATGTGATACAGTTATGAGGTCCCAGTACCATGCTATGTTAGGATTTCAGCCTCTAAAATTATGATCTAAATAAGTCTCTTTCCTTCTTAAGGGCTTTGTCACAGCAGTGAAAAACAGACAAATAATACCAACTTTAAAAGAAGCCACATGTGAATGAATGTTCTCTCAGCTAATGTAAACGATAAAATCATAAAAACTTTTTAGATTAAAAAACAATCCCTAAAAATTTATTGATAATTTCTCACATTTACTTTTCCCTATTCCATTTACAAATTATAAAAATACAGAAAAAAATCTGAAGCCACACTTTAAAGCAGGGAGAAAACTGCCATCTGAAGCAGCACTGAAAAAATCTTGGCACAGGAAAGATGGACAATCAAGGGAATTTCTAGAAAAGAGACTAATCAGAAAAAATGCCTAGAAAACATTCAACCCTAAAGAAACCATATACATCTTCAAAATAGAGAAAGTAGATAAACTTATTCCACTTTATCAGTGTGTCTAATTTGAGAATTGAATCACAAATTTCCACAGTAACACAAATGGAAGAAAATTCTTTTCTTAATTGAAAACAGTATTTTTGCAGCTGTCAACCTCAACCACAAAACATAAATTTTTCCCAACAAAGTTTGAACAGAAACATGAGATTATAAATATAAATATTATTGCCTTATGAGGATATTTAGAAATATCCTTTCAAGGGCCAGAAGTTATTTAAACTAAAATTAACCTTGTTATTCGATTCCAGATGTATCATTCAGAGTTAAGAAAAAGAAAATCAAGTATTTCATTCGATTTTAAATTCTATATTTAAATACATAATGGGAAAGATGTTAATTTTTCTGTAGTCATAGTGTTAAACAAAATCTACAGGCGCCTTTGGTTTGAACTAATCTCCTGTACTAAGCCCAACAGACCAAACCAAAATGGAGGTACTAATGCTAAAGTCCCACATCACCAAGCTAAAACTATATTATTAATTTGATCTTGTTACAGGCAGCTAAGTCAGATAAAAATCAGACAGGGCTAGGCCAGTGTTTAAAGACAAGATACTTTGCAACTATGGAGGAGACAGACACCTCCACTGAAGGCAGGACCACAAGACAAAAGATCAAACAAACATACCCACTACTTCCTAAGGACACACATCAGGGACTGATATTCTAAACAGGTATGGATCACCTTGAAAAAGCCAGGAAAAGCCACTAAACCTAGCCCCTACAGGAAAATCCTATGCTCTATATTCAAGCCTGCTTGCTATGTGACTCACTTCCCCATTTGATCCCAATTTAGTCAATTTTACCTGAGCAATTACACTTCTAATCTTATTGGTTGACCATAGTTCTGTCCTGCCTCACGAGCACTTGTGATTTCCCATTTTCTCCCACCTTGGATCCTCCTCACTTTGTGGTTTTTCTCTATAAAAGTCCCTATAGTCTTTGGCAACCCACTCGGGGACCTCGTCTGTCTCTGTCTCAGACAGAAGCTTTCTTTCTCTCAGTAAATTATTCTGCTCCTAACCTCCATTGTTCCTAAATTCATTCTTTGATTTTAGAGAACACAAACTCATATCAGACCTCTAGTAGGTTGGGAGCTTCTTTCCCCTATATCAATCTGATAAATCTGCAGAGAGACAATACCTAAATCTCTAAACTAGCCAGCATTAGACAGCACTAGTCCTCAGTTTTAACGTTCACAAGGAAAATAACTGAAATGACCAATCTACATTTTGTTCTGTTTCTGTTCTCTTGGCCTTTTTCTGTTTACAAAGCCAAACTGCTCTGCAAAACATCTAAGAAACACTGTTTTATGGAAAAAGTGTTCCTCAATTCTAGAATCATGAATAGCTGATTAAAGTCTTTAAACTTGTCATTTGTCTCTTGATATTGTGCTTCTTATGTTACATTTTTTTTAAAAACCCTATTCATATAAACCTTCCCAATGTGATCTCTTGTCTCAAACTTCTAGGGCACTGGGATTACCCATCTGTGCTATGGTGCCTGGCTATCATTTTCTATCTTAAATACTTGATAAGGTAAGAACGGCCCCAACTCTAAAATATACTAGTACCTACCATCAGTACTGATGTTTTGTAAGACTGAAATTCAAAAGTTTTTTTTTTTTTTTTTCAATATCTGGAAGTCCCACTTGGATTCTTAAAGATAGAACAGGCCCCAACTCTAAAATATACTAGCACTTACTAGCAGTACTGATGTTTTGTAGGATTTTGAAATTCTAAAGTTTTTTTCCCCATTATCCATAAGTCTTGTTTGGATTATTAAAGTTCAACCAAGTAGTAATTAAATATATAGTACAATAAATTATCACATTTTTTCATTACCTCTCAGGAAAATAATTTGTTTCTTGATGTTGTAAGCTTTCAACAGTATACAATGTGATTATGCTATCTCCCTCAGCACAACAATCTGCAAATGATTAGCTTAAAGATAACTAAAGTTAATTTTATCTTACAATTACCATTTGACCCAAGCCATGCTTAGACTAATAAGACTAACCCCACTATAGCATTAGCTAAAAGAGTTCAGTAAAAATACCAAAACTTTACTTTAATAGCTTCAATATTTTTTTAGCTTCAATGTTTTTATGAAATTTATTTTAAATCCAGATTTCTTACACTGACAGTTTGAAACACTGAAATTCTAAAAGTTTAATGAAAACTACACTTACAATTACACTGGATTAAGTTTATATAAAACTCATCTCTACATCATACAGTTAGCTATTTGAGCAAATATAATATCTTCGCTATAATCAAGTAAACTGATATATACATTTCAAAGCCCATTCATAATTTTCAATATTCTTTTCCCTACATGGCTTCATCTTAATTTCCACCAGCCACAAAAGCAAATGAAAAACGTGTTAGGCTGGCCACTTCAAAAGTATTATTTAGCTAAAGGATGCTACAAATTCACCTTTAAACTTTCAACATTAATCAAAGTCAGAAAACTTCCAGAAAGGAAAAAAAAATAAAGATGGCAATTAAAGAGAAATAATAATAAGTTCCTTCTTTTCCTAACCAGGCCAGGGTTGGTTTTATTCCTATAGGCCAGGTATTTTCTTCATAGGAATGTACTTTTCTTCTCTAAGACATATACCAGAAAAAGAGTCAGCAAATACTCATTGAATTGAACTAAATATTTTAAAATATGATGTCTACTTTTAACTAACATCTGAGTAACCAATGGGAAAATATGCTCAATTCATAAAAAGAATTAGGACTAAAAATGACAGGTCATCTCCACTGTTTGAAGCTATACATAAATCCCGTTAGTCTCCTTATCTGAGAAGTGATTCAGATGTGATTTGAGAATTAAACCCAGGGCCTTTTTAAACTCTGAGATAAAGATCTAATGCCACTAATCCTCAGACTCTTCAAAGAAATTGAAAGGGAAGCAATACTCCCAGACTCATTCCTGGAAACAAGCACTGGCCTGTTACTAAAACCAGACAAGGATCCAACCAAAAAAAGAGGACTACAGGCCAATATTCCTAATGTACACAGAAACAAACATCCTCAAGATACCGTCAAAAAGAATGCAGCAAACCATAAAGAAGATTATACATCAAAACCAAGCAGAACTCATTCCAGGAATGCAGAGATGATTCAACATATGCAAATCAATAAATGTAATATACCATATTAACAGAGTTAAGGACAAAAAACCATCTCAATAGATGCAGAAAAAGCATTTGACAAAGCCCAACACTCACTCGTTATAAAAAAAAAAACCTACAGAAAATTGGAATAGATGATCTTTATCTCAGCCTGATGAAAGCCGTCTATGACAAACCAATAGCCAATATCATACTAAGTGATCAAAAACTGAAAGCTTTCATTGTACAATCAGGAATAAGGCAAGAATGATGTCACTACCATATTCAATATAGTTCTGAAAACATTAGCCAGAGCAATTAGACAAAAGAAAGAAAGAAATGAAATGAATAAGGATAGGAAAAGAAGTTAGATTATCATTATTTGTGGATGACATGATACTCTATATAAAAGACTCCAAATACTCCACCAAGAGACTTCTAGATTTAATAACCAAATAAAGTAGCATAGCTGGATACAAAGTCAACACTCAAAAATCAATAGCATAAGGCTGGGATTTAGTTCAGTGGCATAAGCCCCTGCCTGGCAAGCACAAGGTCATAAGTTTGATCCCTGGTACCAAAAAAAAAAAAGGCATTGTTTAAAAAAAAAAATCAATAGCATAACAAATTCACTGAGAGAGAAATTAGGAAAATCAAACTTTCACAAAAGCATCCAAAAACAAAATACTTAGGGATCAGTGTAATGAAGGAAGTAAAAAACCTTTACATTGAAAACTGTAGCACTTGAAAAAAAAGACTGAAGAAGATATCAGAAAATAGGAAGACATCACTTGTTCTTGGGTAGGAAGAACCAATATAGTGAAAATAGTGAACATACTCCCAAAATTGTTATACAGAGTTAATGCAATCCCAATCAAAATACCAATAGCAAAACCTCACAGGATTAAACAATCCTAAAATTCTCTTGGAAGCAGAAGAGACCTAGAATAGCAAAAGCAATCCTGGGCAAGACAGGAAAGGCAGGAAAGATCACAAACCCTGAGTTCAAATTATACTACAAAACCACAGTGATAAAAACAGCATGGGGCCGGGGCTTTAGCTTAGCAGTGTAAACACCTGCCCTGCCAACTGTGAGGTCACAAGTTCCATCCCTGGTTAAAAAAAAAAAAAAAAAACCTGAGGATCAATGGAACACACTAGAAGATCCAGAAATAACTCCAAACACACTTGGCCGTTATCTTTGACAAATGGGCCAAATACCTTCACTGGAAGAAAGATAGTCTCTATTTTTTTTTTAACACCAAGTACATTTATGAGAAAATAAGAAAGTTATGAAATATCCTCATATCTTTCCTTGAGAAATTAAAAATAAAAGACAGAATAAAACCAAAAATGAATGGAAAAAAATAATAAAGATCAGGAAACACAACCCCTTATCAAACTGCCAACATCATTTTTCATAAAGATTAACATTTTGATTCTTACATTTCTGTAAAAATAGACAAGACTCAGAATAGTCTAAACAATTTTGATAAAGAAACAAAATTATAGTTCAAACCTCCCCAATCCTCTCCCACTCCCTTTGCCCCTCCCCCTCTCTCCCTGTCTCCCTTTCTCCCTCTCTTTCTTCTGCTTGGCAAGGATCTTCATCATAAAACCTGAGAGCTATTGTTTGGCTCAAAGACTACAGTGTAAAGACAGAACTATGCTTCAGGTGTTCCTTTATCAGGTAATTAAATCATCTGCTAATATCACCAAAACTTATTTGTACACACATCATTTACATACACATGCATGAGACATTTGACAACCTACAGAACTGGCAAAAATTATCACATCAGATAATATTAGTGATGGTGAGTGCATTTGCTTGCTAGGGCTGCAATAACAAAATATCACAGCTGATTGATTTAGAAGATCAGAAATTTCTTGTGTCACAATTCTGAAGCCTAGAAATCTATAATCAAGATGTCTGCAGGGCCATGCCATCTTTGAAACTTGTTAGGGATTGACTTTTGCTGGTCTCTTCCAACTTTCTGGTGGCTTGCTGGGAATACCTGGCATTCATTTGCTTGTAGATGCATCAGTTCAATTCCTTATTTTCACATGGCTATGTTCCCTCTGTGTATCTATGATGGCGTCCAAATTGACTCTTCTCATGATGACACTAATCATTTAGATTAGTGCTCACCCTAATGACCTCACTTTAAATTGATTATCACTATAAAGATTATTTCTGAACAGGATACATTCAGAAGTACTAACGCTAAAAACTTCACCAGACATTTTGGGAGGAATGCAAAGCAAGGTAACAATATTAAATAGTGTCAGGTTCATCCTTAGATCATTGACCCAGCAAGGAAGAAGGAAAGGAGGATCCTGAACTCTAACCCTCTTCCCAGGGTGCAGATCTCAAAAAAGCTGTAGTGTGGCAGTCCTCAAATAAGCTTTCTCATTGCCAACAGGATTGATATAACCTTTCCAAAAGTCAAATGAAATTTATTGACTAGGATTTCTATGTACCAACTCTAACTATAAACCTTCTAGAGTCTACTGACCAAAGGCTAAACATGGCATCTCAGAAACCATAACCATCCATTTCTTCAGTAATACAAAATTATGCATGATTTATTCCAAAGCCATGATTTAGGAGCAAAAATGTTACAGGCCATGTTTTAAAATGTAAAAATATCCCATATACTGAAAAATGCTGGAGTTAACTCTTTTTTTAATTTTCAAAAGTAAATGACCTTTAAAAAAAAAAAGTAAATGACTTAAATTGTTGGAAGGTGATCCAAAACAAAATAATGTTAATAATACATAGAGGGCCTGAAGCATACTAAATACATCAGGAAGTGGTAGCATATTAAATGCAGTTTTCCAGCCCATCCCAACTTCATACCCAAGCTTTGTGAACCTTTCTGGGACCACACTCCAGGTCCAGTATTGAGCCTCCAAGGAAGAAACACAAGTGGTATTGTAGGACCATCTTCCTTCAGCATGAGGAAAGGGGGAGCCAAGAGAAACTACCTTGATATCCTGTGCCCCAGATTGGTTTTTTTGGTTTGCTGCAATAGTATTTCTTTCTTAAGCCATTCATAGACATGGTATTCCCACTGTTGCTATCTCTTGTGGCTTGAATCCTTTGTTGAGTTCCTTGCCTCCTTTGTATTCATAAGAGCTCCCCTTCTTGAAAGTCTCTTCATCTAACTCAAGTGAGTTGTGATGTATCCTGCTAGAATCTCGGTACACATACTATTTTAGTTACTTTTCTCACTGCTGAGACAGAATACCCAACCATCCACAATTTAAAAGAAAAAAGGTTTATTTTAGCTCACAGTTTGTAGAACGTTCAGCACACTGCTGACTCCAAGACAGAGCATCATAGCAAAGGCAAACAGGAGAAAAGGAAACAGTCCATGGAAGGACAGGCAGAAAGTGAAGCAGCAGCAATGAACCTCTCTTTTCCTTTTATCCCATCCAGGCCACAAGTCTATCGGTTTGTGCCACCCACCCCCAGGATGAGCCTTCATATTGTCCATACCTAGAACTATGCTAAACCAACCAGTGGAGTAACTTACTTATCATATATACTTAATCCATATTCAGACATCCTAGGTTCAGGCACCTCCAAAAGCCACAACTCTGAGCACATGAGGCTTTGGGGTGGAGGGACATCTAGGTACAAAACAAAACACATTCCAAATTCTTTACTTGGTAGAAGGGTAAAGGATAGAATGTACTGATGATGAAAGTGAGGAATGTACATTTTTATGTATGAAAAATATAATTTGGTGTTGAGTTCTCTATTAAGAGATACCCCATGGCTGCAAACAGAAAGAAACGTACACAAAGAAGTTTAAACATTTACTTGCTAACTTTATAATTACAAGGCATTAACTGGTTGGTACAATTTAACAAGGATAGTATTTGAGTAATACATAAACATCTCTAATATTTATAATGGAAAGTTGTAAATTATCTATTGGCTTATGATGTATTGTAGGCTTAAATTTACCAAAATAAAACTAATTATTGGGCTCTGATATCACAGACCTACAGTTTATTCCCTTTAGGCACAAAATAACAGAACCATTACAGGCTGCAACCATATGCTACACTGATGGCTCCCCTTCTCTTACTCAACATTTCTTCCTTCCAAAAGCTACATAGCTAAGGCTCAGGTTTCAATCAATAAGAATTTGTAGTACCAGTGTTATGCGCAAAGCACTGAACTTCTTCACCACACTTTCCTTTTGGAAATCTCTGCTGATCATCAAAGACACTGTACTAAGTCCTAAATAGTTTTAAACCTCCCTTCAATAAGCTGTAACAAAGATAGACGACTAATTATAACAAGTGAGGTACACCTTAGAGGTTCTTATTGGTTAACAGCCACAGAATGGATACATCAGAAACAGTTATGAGGCTGCGGAAATAGCATTGGGAGGAAACAGGATTAAGTCCATTGATGGGTTTGTAGCTAAGTATGATGTAAGGAGATAAAGGTCTGGTAGGAAAAGGTGATTTTAATGCCCCAAACCAAAAAATAAATAAATTTTTAAAACAAAAAATTTCATTCATTGAATATCTATTACATGTTTTTTCTGTCTATGCTCTGTTCCCCAGGTGAATGAAAGAAAACAGATAAAAGCTAAATCATAAAAGGAATAGATGGGGCTGAAATTCTGTCTCTGAAATGATGGCTATAAAGATTATGTTTGCAATCCATTATTAGCACAGGTAAAGGAACATACTGTAGGAATTTCAATCTATTACTTTAATTTATCTTTTCTTTACTAATTTTTCTGCCTGTCCTGCATTCACTGTTCCATTATTCACTATGTAAATGTTGCCTGTTCACACTGTAGATCCATGATTTATATATGCCTTTTTAATTCAATTTTATAATTAGGACTTTTAAAAATTTTAATACAGTGACATGTACTTTACTTACGTGAAATTGTACCTTAGTAGTATGGTAACCTTCATTCAATGTTTTTCTACTCTTCTACAAAATACACCTAAACAAAGGCACACACACACACACACACACACACTTTTTTTTTTTTTTTTTGCTTAAACACAGTGAATTGCCTCCATGTTTTCTCTTAATTGCCTCCCAAAACCCAATCAAAATGACAGCATAGGAATTAAAGACATTAACTTACAAGGACAAAGAAACTCACAAAGGAGAACACAAAAGAAACATCTGGGAAATGAAAAGTAGAAGGAGGAGAGGTCCTGACTGAGCAGAATGGAGGAAGTTTAGATTTTTAGGACATCCAAAGCAATCCTATAGAAGCAAAGCTTCTAAGTTTTCCCAGAAAGCCCACAGCCACTGAGCCCCTAAGCAGGGAAGGGGTAACAGGAGCATGGCTGGGTACAGAGATTGGTAGATGTTATGGTTGAGACCTGTATCAACTTAAGAAGTTTAGAAATTTAAATAGGAGATTCAGCAGAGAGCCATGATTCTTACTTTGTAAATATCCTGAGCCTGTTCAAGAGGAGGGCATGCAGGTGGTATGAGTGCTATACCTGCCCTGGAGGGGGAGGTGGTCTATGTGCAATACAAGGAAGGAAAAGAGGCTTGTTATCCCCCTTTTGCTCTGGCTGCTTTTATTAGCTGCTGCCTTGAAGTGTTGCCCCAGTGCCATGCCACCCTGCCTTGGAGCCACTTGATTGTAGATTGAAACTTCCAAAAATAGTGAGCTAAATAAACATTTCCTTCCTTTATTTTGGGTATGAGGTTATTTTGTCCCAGCAATGATAGAAAAGTAACCAAGATCGTAGAGAACCCAGAAAGCAGCTAAACAAAGATCAATAAAAATTTAAAAGAAGATTCCAACTTAAAAGATGCCAAAAGTCAAAAGAACGCGGAAGAAACAGAGAATTCAGGAAGAGAAAAAAGACTGCATTATAAAATCCACAGAAGGTGGAGTCAGGCCCATGCCACCTCCCAGAGGTGAGTTGCAGCTCCCCCATGCAGGCCCAGGAAAAGTTTGGGACCATCTATCCCAGCAGCTGGGTGCCTGCCCAGCCCCCTAGGACACTGGATTAGGCTCCAGAGGTTCCACAGGCTTGAGTGGACCGCGCACAGCCACCTTCATTCAACCAGGGGAGCCAGGCCCACTGTGAGAGGGGAGCCAAAGCCACGTGAGTCCCAGTAGCGGAGGGCCCAGGAGGTGATTTCCAACATATCCAGGGAAAGCTCTGGAACATCGCTGGAAACACGGAAATATAGGAAAGTGACAAAACAAAAGACCAAAATGCAATCTCAAACCTCCAGTCCATCCCAAGAAAGCCTAGGAGCCATGTTCATAGAAGAAAATACTACACATACACCTGAAATGCCTGAAATGATATCAACTGAAATAAAGAAGCAAGTACCGGAAGCTATGAGGAACTCAAATCAGAAATAATCTCCCAGGTAAAAGAAGAAATGATAAAAGAAGTGAAAGAAATACTGAACCCATCTAATGAAGATACAGCTAAAAAATTAAAGGAACAAAGCAAAACAATAGAATCCCTGAATGAACAGTTTAAGAAACAAACAGAATACATGAAGCAGATTCAAAGAGATATACAGGAAATCAAAAATTCTATTGCAAGTTGCAAAAACCGCCTCAACGAAAGTGAAGACACAATCTCAGACCTCGAAGATAAGATAGCAGCTAGTGAAAAGGAAAGATCTTCTAAAAATAGCAAGAAATCAGGAAATAACAATTCAACAGCTGCAAGATGATCCAAAGAAAAACAACATAAGATTAATAGGAATAAATGAAAAAGAAGGGGACAACACAAATGATATCAAGAGGCTATTTACAGAAGTAATAGCTGAAAACTTCCCAAACATGAGTATGGAAACTGACATACAGATTAGTGAAGCATACAGAACTCCAAATAGCCATAACCAAAACAAAACTACACCCAGACATATAATAATCATCATCCAAGATATCCAACATAAGAACAGAATATTAAAAAGCTGTTAGAGAGGAAAGACAGGTCACCTGTAAAGGAAAACCTATCAGAATCACAACAGGCTTCTCAGCACAAACAATGAAGTTAAGAAGAGCATGGAGTGAAGTGTTTCAGATCCTAAAGGAAAATGACTTCCAAGCCAGACTGATGTACCCTGCAAAACTGTCCTTCAAAATGGATGGAGAAATAAGATACTTTCATGACAAAGAACAGCTGAAGAACTTCATGATCACCAAACCAACCCTACAAAGAATACTGAAAGACATTCTAGATACACATAGGAAAAAACCACTAAGCAAGATAGACAACTAAACAGAATGGAAAGCTAAGATACCACATCAGAAAGATAACATGTCAACAATAAACCAACATATGACAGTTATAACCATTAATGTAAATGGCCTCAATTCACCAATTAAACAGACTGGCAGAATGGATCAAGAAACAACATCCAACCATATGCTGTCTACAACAAACCCATCTAACCCAAAAGGAAACTCATAGACTGAAAGTCGAAGGATGAAAAACAATACTCCATACAACAGGAACTCAGAAAAAAGCAGGGGTAGCTATTCTGTTTGCAGACCATGTGAACTTCAAACCAAGAATGGTCCAAAGAGATAAAGAAGGTCACTACATACTAGTTAGGGGGAAACTGCAAGAGGAAGAGACAATCTTAAATATTTATGCACCAAATTCCAGAGCACCCAGCTACACAAAGCAAGTATTAACAAAAATGAAAAATCAAATAGGCAATAACACAATTATAACAGGGGACCTTAACACGCCACTGACACAAAGGGATAGCTCAACTAGACAGAAAATCAGCAAAGAAATAACAGAACTGAATCACACCTGTGAACAGTTGGATTTGATAGACGTATACAGAGTGTTCTACCCAACAACATCAGAATATATATTTTTCTCAGTAGTACATGGGACATTCTCTAAAACAGACCATATGCTAACCCACAGAACATATTTAAGTAAATGCAAAAGAATTGAAATTATCCCATGCATGTTATTGGTTCATAGCTCCATGAAACTAGAAATTAATGAAAAAGTAACTGCAAAAACCCCACAAACACATGGAAATTGTATTACACTCTTGAGCAATTAGTGGGCCACAGAGGAAATTAAAGAAGAGATTAAACAATATCTACAAGCAAACAAAAATACAAATACAACTTATCGGAACCTGTGGGATGCAATGAAAGCAGTCCTCAGAGGAAAATTTATTGCACTGAGTTCACAAATTAGGAAAACAGAACAAACACAAATAAGCAACCTGATATTACAGCTCAAACATCTAGAAAAAGAAGAGCAAGCCAAGCCCAAAGCCAAAAGAAGGGAGGAAATTATAAAGATCAGAGCAGAAATCAATGCAATACAGACTAAGAAAACAACACAAAGAATCAATAAATCAAAGAGTTGGTTCTTTGAAAGAATAAATAAAATTGACAAGCGCTTAGCCAACCTAATTTTAAAAAGGAAAGAAAAGACTCAAATTCATGCAATACAGAATGAAAAAGGTGAAATCACCACCGACCCTGTGGAAGATCATCAACAACAATTTTGAAAACCTCTACTCTGATAAGTTCGATAACACAGAAGAAATGGACAGATTCCTAGAAACATATGAACCACCAAAGCTGGATCAAGATGTAAAACTGCTGAATAACCCAATTTCTATGAATGAAATTGAAAATCAAGTCCCTACCAACAAAGAAGAGCCCAGGCACAGACGGATTCACTGCAGAATTCTACAAGAAATACAAAGAAGACTTAATGCCAATACTCCTTAAACTCTTCAATGAAATTGAAAGGGAAACAATTCTCCCTAAGTCATTCCTGGAAACAAATACCACTCTAGTACCAAAACCTGAGAAAGACCCAACTAAAAAACTGAACTACAGGCCAATCTCCCTAATGAACATAGATGCAAAAATTCTCAATAAAATATTGGCAAACAGGATGCAGCAAATCATCAAGAAGATTGTACACTATGACCAAGTGGGATTCATCCCAGGCATGCAGGGATGGTTCAACATACGTAAATCAAAAAATGTAATCCACCATATCAACAGAGCCAAAAGTAAGAATCACATGAGCATTTCTATAGATGCAGAAAAAACTTTTGATAAGATCCAACACCCATTCATGATAAGAACCTTACAGAGAATTGGAATAGATAGTCTTTACCTCAATATGATAAAGGCCATCTATGACAAACAGCCAGTGTCATATTAAATGGCCAAAAACTGAAAGCCTTTACCTTGAAATCAGGCACAAGACAAGGATGTCTCTTATCACTGCTCATATTCAATATAGTACTGGAAATACTAGCCAAGAGAGAGAAATAAAAAGAGTAAAGATAGGAAAAGAGGAAGTTAAATTACTATTATTTGCAGATGACATGATACTCTACATAGAAGACCACCAAAACTCTGTTGAAAGACTCCTAGATATAATAAATAAATTCAGCAATGTAGCTGCATACAAAGTCAATACTCACAAATCAATAGCATTCTTATACACTAACAACAAAATCACCGAGAGAAATGGTGTTGGAAAAATTGGCTCTCTACATGCCAAAGACTGAAACTAGATCCATGCATATCACCATGCACAAAACTAAAGTCTAAATGGATCAAAGACCTCAATATTAAAACAGAAACACTAAATCTACTGGACGACAAGGTAGGCAGAAGTCTTGGAGACATAGGGGTAGGCAGAGAATTCATGAACAAAATGCAAACTGCACGGGAAACACTTCAAAGAATCAACAAATGGGATATCACATTATTGAAGTTTCTGCACTTCAAAGGTAATCACCAACAGAGTGAAAAGAAAACCCACAGAGTAGGAAAGAATTTTAGCCAGCAACCCCTCAGACAAAGGACTTGTGTCCAGAATATAAAAAGAATTGAAAAACATCAAGCCCCCCAAATTCAAAGACCCTCTCCTAAAATGGGCATCTGAGATGAACACACAGTTCTCAGAGAAAGATATACAAATGGCAAATAAATACATGAAGAAATGTTCACCATCACTGGTCATTCGAGAAATGCAAATTCAAACAGCATTGAGATTCCACCTTACTCCGGAAAGAATAGCTGCCATCAAGAAATCAACTGATAACAAATGTTGGCGAAGCTGAGGGGGAAAAAGGAACACTGCTCCACTGTTGGTGGGAATGTAGACTGGTGCAACCATTATGGAAATCTATATGGAGAATTCTCAGAAGACTAGGATTGGAAGCCCCACTCAATCCAGCTATTCCCCTCCTGAGTATTTTCCCCAAAGAAATGAAAAGTTCATATCACAGTGATATATGTGCACCCATGTTCATAGCTGCACAATTTGTGATAGCTAAATCCGGGAAACAACCAAGATGCCCATCAACTGCAGAGTGGATGAAAAATATGTGGCATTTTTATACCATGGAATATTAATCAGCTATAAAAAAGGATGATCTTGAGGCCTTCATAGGCAAATGGAGACAACTTGAGACTATCCTCATTAGTGAAATAAGTAAGAATCATATTTATAAATATCATATTGTCTCTTTCGTGTAAAAAGTAAATAAGAACTACAAGAGTAATAAAACCAAAATGTGTAACTGCTATTGTAAAAAATAGAGGAAAAGAAAGTGCTCTAAGGGATATAACTGCATGTATGTTTGAGTGTGTAAAATAGATGACCATATTGCTGAATCTTTGTTGGATCTTTGAGCAGAACTGTTTGTAGTCTGACTGTTGGAATATTTACTATGTACTTTTTAACTTTGTAACTTGAACAACTACATCCAGGATGACAGTATGTAATTTATAAATTACTGATTTCTTAGTGGGGCTTTTTCTCATTTTCCTTTTTCTTTCTTTCTTTTAGAATTCTGTATTGTTGCTACCCTTTTTCCTGTTTCACTTTTTTTTCTTCTCTTTAAATAAAATTTTAAAAATGTATAATTGCTACTGTAAAAAAAGAGGAAATAGGAAGCACTATAAAAGATATAGCTGCATGTATGTTTAGGTGTGTGGGACTGATAACCATATTTCTAGGTTCTTGTTGGATTGCTGAACAGATCTGTTTGCACTCTCACTGCTTCAGTGTCTACTTTGTGTGCTTTAATTCTGTAACTCAAATAACTATTTTTAAAAGAACAATATGTAATTTATCAACCAGTGATTTCTTACTGTTTATCTTCCTTTCTTAAAATTCTGTAATATTTCTACCTTTTTCCTGTTTTCTCTTTAAAAAAAAAATCACTGAGAGAAATAAGAGAAGCCACACCCTTCACACTAGCATTCAAAAAAATGAAATACTTAGGAATTAATCTAACAAAAGATGTAAAAGAGTTGTACAGGGAAAATTATAATACCCTGAAAAAAGAAATAGAAGAGGACCTCAGAAAATGGAAACACATCCCTTGTTCATGGAGAGGAAGAATAAATATTGTGAAAATGGCCATTCTCCCAAAATTGTTATACAGATTCAATACAATCCCAATGAAAATACCACTAACATACCTCATAGATCTAGAGAAATCACTCCTAAAATTCATCTGGAACCAGAAGAGACCTAGAATAGCAAAGGCAGTTCTAAGCAGCAAAGCCAAAGCAGGAGGCATCACAATCCCTGACTTGAAGTTATACTACAAAGCTACTGTAATAAAATCAACATGGTATTGGAATAAAAACAGACCTGAAGATATAGACTAGAAGATACAACTACGAACACACTCAACCATCTTATCTTTGATAAAGGAGCCAAGCATGTTCACTGGAAGAAAAATAGCCTCTTTAATAAATGGTGCTGGAAAAACTGGCTATCCATATGCCAAAAACTAAAATTAGACCCAAGCCTGTCACCAAGTACCAAAGTAAAATCTAAATGGATCAAAGATCTAAATATTAAAACAGAAACACTAAATCTGCTGCAAGACAAAGTAGGTAAAAATCTTGAAGACATAGGGGTTGGTAGAGAATTCATGAACAAGAACCAAACTGCTCGGGAAATACTTTCCAGAATCAATAACTGGGATCACGTCATATTAAAAAGTTTCTGCATGTCCAAAGAAATCTCCAACAGAGTGAAAAGAAAACTCACAAACTGGGCAAAAAAAAATCTTAGTGAACTGTCCCTCAGACAAAGGACTTCTGTCTAGAACTTATAAAGAATTTAAAAAGTCAAACCCCCAAAATTCAAAGACCCAATCCAAAAATGGGCATCCAAGATGAACTCACAGTTCTCAGATGAAGAAATACGAACGGCAAATAAATACATGAAAAAATGTTCACCATCACTGGTCATTAGAAAAATGCAAATTAAAACCACACTGAGATTCCATCTCACTCCAGAAAGAATGGCCAGGATCAACAAAACTACCAACAACAAATGCTGGAGAGGCTGTGGGGAAAAAGGAACTCTTCTGCACTGTTGGTGGGAGTGTAGACTGGTGCAACCACTGTGGAGGTCAGTCTGGAGATTCCTCAACAAGCTGGGGTTGGAGGTCCCATTTGACCCAGCTATTCCACTCTTAGGCATATTCCCAGAAGACATGAAAACATCTTACCACAGTGATATATATGCACCCATGTTTATAGCAGCACAATGTGTAATAGCCAGACCTTGGAAATAACCTAAGTGCCATCAACCGAGGAATGGATAAAAAAATTGTGGTACTTTTATACAATGGAGTACTACTCAGCTATAAAGAATGATCACATTGAGATATTTATAAATAAATGGATGCATCTTGAATCTATACTCGTAAGTGAAATAAATCAAACTGACATGTGTAAATACTGTATAATCTCCCTAAAGTAAGAAATGGTAAGAGTACATAAGATTTTATGGAAATCATGGTTAACCATTATATTGCTTTGAAGTCTTATGTTTTCATTATTCTGTTTTGTTTGATCTTAATATATGTGATGGTATGAATACTTTGAAGACAAGACAATATGGCAGCCATTGTTGATTTAATATCATCTTGCTCTGAAGTCCTACCATGCTTTTGTTTTTCTATTACCATTGGTTCTATCATGTTGTATCTTATTGGATTTTAATATGTATGACAGTATAAACAAATTTTTTATGGAAAATGAGATAATATAGTAGCCATTGTTCATCTTTGGTTATTTGGTTCAGAAAGCCTTGCAATATTTTCATTCTCTTGAGTGGTTTTATTCTATTTTGTTATGTTTGACATTACTGTTTGTAAAGCTAAACTCAACTATTTCAAAGAAAGAGACATTATGATAGTCTTGTTGTGAAGTGCTGTGTTGCTTACATTGTTCTCTTCTGATCTGCTTAGATCTGTCCTCTTAAGTTTTATTCTCTTTAAAATTTAAAAAAAAAAAGAAAAAAAATCCACAGAAGGCAAAGACAGTAATTGCAATCATAACAAAGTAAAATGCTACAAAAGAGGGAAAAATCAGAAAATTAAGCACAATAGACACTTAATGGTCAGCCAACATTATCAATTCCTTCTTCATTAGTAACAGAGGCTCTATATTATTGAAAGCAATAGTATACCCAGTTAAAATATATTGGCCAGGTGTGACGGTGCATGACTGTAATTCCAGCACTTGAGAGGCTGAGGCAGGAAGATGGCAGCAAGTTCAAGGACAGCCTGACTACATAGTGAGTTCAAGGCCAGCTTGAACTACATAGCAAGACCCTGTCTCAAAAAAAACATTGTTCAGACTCCCTTAGAAATGGGGTTACCAAGGAGAAGTAGAAATAATTTAGTTGGGCTTCAAAGATAGTACTTAACGGCACTAGCAGAACTTCCTTTGGTCTCTTCAACATAATCTCCTTTAAGGCCTGGACTAGCCCAGAGCAGGTATGCTTGACACATTTTAGTCCCAAATCATGCCAAACCTGAAGCACTGGCTACACCGTTAAACTTGTGCCCCAAAATGACCCGCCCAAAATGCAATTTTCCCCTAAAATGCTTCAGTTTCACAAAGTATTTTAACATTACACTGGGCATCACAAGCACAGAGAGGGCTGCTGTAACTAAACTGAATAAGGAAACCTGAATTTTAAAAGATTTGGTAATAATCAAGAAGCCAGAAACTCATCTGGAATTTATTAAGCCAAGTAGATTCATTTCCTTACACAAAAAAAGGATTACTGTAAATTGTAGTGTGGCTGTCAACCACATTCTTTACCAGAACTAAGGCCAAATTTCAAAAATATCAGTTAGTTGCCAAGTTGTACCTTTAAGTTCTTACAAACATTTTCCAAGTCTAAAAATGTTTGCAAATTGGCTTTAAAATAGGCAGTTCTATCAACTTTATCTTTTGAATAAAAACACCTACCACTGTACTTCCTTTCTTGAAGGACTACAAAAGCTTTTCTTTTCTAAAACAGTTAATTAGATTCATTTTTAGTAAAACACTATAAATGTTCTCCTTGGAAAGATCTTACAATTGCCTTTTCTAAAATGAAGACAAGAGGTGAGCTAAATTAATAAGAGGATTCAAAGACACACACATGAAAAGTAATTTAAAGGAAAAAAAGATGCATAAAGAAGAAAGAATATCTAGACAGAGACATATAAATATCTATACTGCAGTGTATGAAGACTTTATTTTAAAAGAAGAAACTTAATATAAGGGCCACATATGCCCAATCAATCTGCAACTTCAAACAGACAGAAGTTAGAAGGGAGGAGTGAGTGCAAGAACACCTGACGTGTTTTCCACAGTGCAATAAATATGGAGTTCTCTTCCTTCTGTATGAAATGTCTCTAGCCAGTCAACTAGCCTTAGGTTTTCATTATAAGTCTTTTGACAGAAAAGAATACAAAGCAAGCAAATGCAAACATGAATATAAAGATCTCCAATGAGAAGATGACAGAAATAACCATCACGGAGAAACAAAAACCCACTACTCTAAAGACATTTGTCTACTCTGACCTCATATTCTCAGATATAAAAGGATTTTTTCTTATCACAGATTAAGAATATATAAGGTGTTGGGAATGTAGCTCAGTGATCCAGCATTTGCCTAGCATATGTAAGGCCTCAAGTTCAATCAATTCCAATACTACACAAACATACACACACACAGGTACAACACAAAAGTTTACAAAACAATGTAAGGTACTTAATAAAAAGTCATATTTACAAATCAAAAGAATAAAAAAGTATCCAAATGCTCTGTGTCATAAACACAAACATACACACTTGAAAAGTAGTCATTCTAGTGGGCTAGGGATTTAGCTCAATGGCATAAGCACCCGCCTGGCAAGCACAAGGTTGTAAGTCCAATACCTGGTACCACAGGGGGGGAAAAAAAAAAAAAAGAAAAAGTAGTCATTCTAGAAAAGAAAAAAATCATTTAACAATCTATTTTTTATTCCATCTAGATTCAAGTAGAATATGGACACCATTTGTTAAGTACCTCCTCCATATATTTGATTCTTTTTTTAAGCCTATTATCATCTTGTAGTTCTCACTTTTTACAGCTGTAGGAATTGAGGCCTACAGACAGTACGCATCTCATCCATGATCATACACATTACTCTGGGATCTGTACCACATAAGCTTGCCATTCTTACCTCACAGCATGCCAGCACCCAGAAAACAACCAATCACACAACACACTAAGAATGTACACTTTCACTTACATAGCAATTATGTGGATCTACTTAACAGCTAGAAAAGTTTAACTTCCTTTCTTGTTACATATGATTAACAAGACTATTTTCTTTAGAATCACTAAGTCAAAATGATTCACATAGGTTGATTTTAAATTCTGAAAAACAAAGTTTCTTCATCAAATTATCCTCCACTGAAAATTCCTGGAAAGAACAGAGTATTACTCCCTGTTTATCAGGAGAAGAGAAATAATGTCAGCAGGGTAAAATGACTTCCAGATGATCTTCAGTATCTTAAAGTCACAGTGTGTTTAGGTACAGCAATGTGCTTCAACTTAAAAGAGCCGAGCACAATGTCTCTCTTTTGGACCTATTAATTTTGGAGAACGATTCCTTTAAATACTCAGTGTTTGTACTTCTAATATACCTACTAAGGTTAGGGAATAAGGAGTGATTTGCTAACATAAATAAGTTGTTTTAGAAAATGTTGATGTTCTGAGTAACTCTGGCTATCTCTTCTTTTATGAAGTGCCTGCCCCAAGACCAGTAGTGGCAAACCAATGGCACATGTGTTTTTTAAGATAAAAGATGTTAATGTTTGAATTGTTTTTTTCTAAACTAAAATTTCAGTATTCGGGCTTTATTGCAGTGTGGGCACTTTGCAAAAACAAGTGGGTTTTGTGTTGCAGTTTGGACATGCAGTCTCTAAAAGGTTCACCATCACTGCCCTAGACCAAGACTTTCCACAGATCTTCTATAACTTGGTTTGGTTCTATAACCATGCCACACTTTCACAAAATGAGAGGTTACTTTCTAGCAAAACGTAATGGTCTTGCTCCCATTTTCTTTTCCCTTGATCATTTCCTCCAGTCCTAAACACTGTTGATAATCCTTGGCCTTTTTCCTTATCTTTCACGAAACCAATGCTTCTTTAGCATCTCTGACACATTCCTGGTTTTCTGCCTAGCTTTTTGACCACCATCTTCCTTTCCTTTTCCTGTCCTCTTACCAAAAACTGTTTACTAAAGCTCAGTCCTTGATCCCTTACACAATATGCTCTTTCCCATCTGCTGACATATTCTGTTCCATAGCTTCCAACATCACCTGATGAAGCATGTACAAAACACACACACACACACACACACATATACCTCAAAATCTTTACCCACAATTTTATCTTCTTTATTCTACCTTCAATCCAGCACCTTCCACACTAAGTAGACTACTAGCTTCATTGCACTGCAACAGGACAATCCAAAGGACTCCTGCTCATGCTAAAATCACCTCTCAACTTGAATGCCCTCATGTTTTCTGTCAAAGATCTTCCCTAATATCTTCCAAATGCTTCTGCCATCTTCAACCTTCCTGCAGATCTGCTACCTGACATGTTCTCCTTCATCCCTGAGGATTCTCTGTGACTATCTTCTTCTTCACAGGACAAATCCCAGAAGAAACCAAAACAGCAAGTGTCCTGCCTATTCCCTTCCTCATTTCACATACACACTGTTTCACAGTCTGTGTTTTCTTCCCAATGTCAAGAAGCTATTTAATAGCATCTCTCTACACTTGAGTGTGAAGTTATAGTGTACTCCATGCTAAGTTAATTTTCTATGCTTTTTAGCTTAGCTGGAGTTGTGAAATAAGAAAAATGATAAAGACAGTGGCTGACACAGGTAGAGCTGCAGGAGAAGGAGAGAAACAGAAATGAAGTAGTTGAGAGCTTGAGTTTTTCCATTAGATAAATCTGAATTTAAATACTGCTTCTACTAGTATCTGCAGTTTGTGTGGGGAGGGACCTTAACTTCTCTGAGCCTTTCTTATCTCTTACATTCAAAGTTAATTACATATATATATATATATCTTAATTCTTGTGTCAGGAAAAATTACACAGATGAGTATTTCAATCAGCTTCCCTTTTCTAAACTAAGCTCTTTTGAAAACCTCTACCCTCAGTTTTGTGAGCTATGTCAAAATGACTCTTACAAGCTACGATATGAAGGACAGTGCTGTGAAAGCATGAGGTCTAAGTTGGAGCAGAAAGGAGAAACTTTCCTGTTCTCAAGGTTTTTATTATTTTTTTAATTGCTAAACAAGGTAAAGCTCTTTTTGCTCCTTTGTCTCCAGTGAGCACTAGGTGAGCACTAGGTACACCCATGTTCAAACTGTAAGACAGGTCTATGGGAGCTGTGAGAGATTTTCTCTAACATGCCAAAATCTCGTGATGACACATCCCCAGCAAATGCCATGCAACCACTAAGGCTCACCTTTACCTGCAACTTTCTTGGATCTTTATCTTATGATACCTGCTTTTCTTCAAGTATCCTCAGAATTGGCTAAACAAAGTCTATTGCTCATGGCTTAAATTTATTTTTTAAAAAAAATACACAACATGCTTGCAATTTGTCAATCTTGAACTGAATTTTTAAAAACATGAAAAAAAAAGTGAAGCATAGCCAAGAAGCCAGTCACATCACAAGGCTAAAAAGATTTCAGGTACCAAAAACTAAAAGACAGTTGTTTACCATTCCATTTACTTCTCCATGAATGCTTACTGAGTGCCTACTAAATACATGGCACTAATCTAAGGTTTGAAAGCAATATATGATCCTGCTCATAAAGCATTTCTATTCCAGTGAAACTCTACAAAAACTTTATAATAAAAATCTTCTTTGCACATTTGAGGAATGGCAGGAAACCAGTAGGACAGAACATGGCAAATATGATGAGTAGGAAGAGATCATGTGGGGTCTATAGGCTGTGGATTACATCTTCAGGTTTTATTCTACATGTAATAGCCATTGCCAGAAGAGTAAAAACCAGACTTGGACATATAATCTCTGACTTACATTCTTAAAAGAGCATTCTGAGTGCTATTTCAGAGGCAAGGCATCCAAGCTATCAATGCAAAAGCATATGTGAAAGAAAATGATGGATGTGGCAAGAAGTGGTCAGATTCTAGATGTAACCAGAGACACAGAAAGTTAGTTTCCTTCACAAAATGGATGTGTCAGATGATTTGCTTGTTTGTTTGTTTGATTTTTAGAACTAAAGGCTGGTCAGGGAATACAGCTCAGCAATACAGTCCCTGCCTGGCAAGCGCAAGGTGTTGAGTTCAATTTCTGGTACCAACCAAAATAAATAAACAAACAAAGAGAGGCAATGGGTGGGTACCTGAGCAAGAGCAAAAAGAGGTATTCCATGTTGTGAAAGAAAAGGGCAAAAATGAGGAGAGTGAGCAGGTAGGTGGTAGAGAAGGGAAGAGCAAAAGGGATGGAGCCAAGAGTCTTGTTTTAAACACAGCTTTGTGTGATGCTCATCTGACCTACACTGTGTCTGTACATATATACATATAAAATATATATACAAATATGTATTTGAAATTTAGGGACAAGGCAGGGCAGGGATAAAGATACAGAAGTCTTCAGCACAGAGAAGGTATATAAAGCTATGGATTTGCTATCTGTGGGGGGAAAATTGCAGACAAGGAAGAGACATGGCAAAATGAGGGTTTGGAGACTAGCACTTACTGATGACAAAAATTAGGAGGATTAGAGCCCCAACCGTGGAGGGACTCAAGGTGCAGCACAGAAAGGCAATTTGCCTGCCCTCACAGTAGAGGCCCCTGGCCTGAGCTGGGAGGAGAACCAGCAGCCACAGAACTCCGACCATGAAGGGACTTAAGGCACAGCACAGAAAGGCAATTTGCCACCCTGTCGGTAAGCACCCCTGGCATGAGGCAGAAGAATCACTCAGTAGCTCCCATAAGCCTACCAGCATGCGGGCTGAAATTCCCTGCCCCCCGCCACCTCACGCCCGTTAGAAACTGAGAACCAGAGATCTCTTAAGAGGTTGACCATATGCAATGTAGTAAACAGGGGGGATTTCCTTCTACCATCTCTTTGAAGGCAAATATTGTTATCACTGTTTTGCTTTGTTCTGATTAATGGTATTACTCTATTCGATATTCTGTTTTGATAAGTTCTAGAATATCCTGTATTTCCTTTGATTTGGCTATACCTTATTGAAAGAACAACTATTGTGAAGATAACGGGATATACTATGGTACCTATTACTGTTATGCCAGTAACCTGTTGAGGGTTTCTGTACCAATTTCACTGCACTGTCTCAGTTGGCTTTGTTCCGTCTTGTTCTGTTGTATTATGCTACCTTCAAAATAATAAAAAATTAAAATAAAAAAAATTAGGAGGATTCCACAAAGAAAATCAGAAACACTACGGAAAGAGAAGAAAAACCTGGAGGGCAACTGAGGGAAATGTTTTAAGCAGAAAGTTATGACCCACTGAGTCCTATGTTTTTATTTTATTTTATGTATTTACTTATTCCTTTTTGAGGCAAGGTTTCACTACATGGTTAATGTTGGCTTTGAACTCACTTTGTTTGTTTGTTCATTTGGTACCAGGGATCGAACCCACAACTTCATGCTTGCCAAGCAGGTGTTTGTGCCACTGAGCTAAACCCCCAGCCCCTTGAGCTCACTTTGTAGGCCAAGGTGGCCTCAAACTTGTGGCAATCCTCCTGCCTCAGCCTCCTGAGTGCTGCAATTACAGGCATGTGTCACAGTGCCAGTATTCTATTTAATTTTAAAAGGAGTAAACAGAGCAGTAAAATGAATCAAAACAGTGATAAGACAGTAGGAAATCTACAATAGTTACTATATTGCATGTTGTCCTCTAAATAGTTGCTTGACTTTAGGTTTGCAAAGTCAATCAAACAATACAGTTTCTTCAAATCAGCTGGTTGTTCAGCTGGGGAGGTGAGGAGGGCCTCACAGGCAGGGGCTTCCTTGTTCTCCCCAACCTGTGCCCTGATGTTTTTCAGAGATAAAATGTTCTTTAGACAATAAGGTAAATTCTAAATTGATTAGACACTGCTCAAGAAGTGAAGACAATATATTTGATTATTTTTCCTTTCACTGGGTGAAAAACTTTAAACTCCTGTAAACAAACAACAAAAAAAAGAATTCCAAAACCAAAGTTTACAAGTTATCAGTCATGTTCCTTTGAGTATTATGAAATGGCAGTATAAGAAAATAATTTGGATAATTCTTTCTCAGTTCACATATCTAGGTCACATTTCAATCTAGTCAGGAAGACAAAATCTTATCATGGTCTCAGATTCTGTATTTACAAGTCCAAAACACAAGTGAGAAGATGTCCTCATCATAGGGCCGGGGATTTAGTTCAGTGGCATAAGCGCCTGCCTGGCAAGCGAGGTCATTCCCCGGTACCCCTAAAAAAAAAAAAAGTGATATATAAGGTGAAGCACTCTACAATAAATCTGTGTGATTTTGAGTATGCATAAACTCAAATATAAGATAAAATACTAATTTTTTACAAGTTATTTTTAAAATAAACTAGTTAGATATGATTGATCTACCTCCAATTTTAGCACAAAGTATAATTCAACATTGCCATATAAAAATGTTCCCCTTAAAATACTTCATATGATTTATTGAGCATATATATATTCCAACATGTCAATATAAAATCTGTAGTTGGTCAAGGATATCTATCAGCAATTCCAAAACGTGTAATAGTATTTGATCATCATGTACTTTCCAGACACTAATGTCACACAATAGAATTCAGACTTGAAATATAATACAGTAACTCGTACAGCTTTTGAAGCAATGAAGAGAGCCCAGTGTGTATTTCAGACTACAAAACATCATTAACTGGCCAGGGGCATTCTGGCGCAGTATAGTAATTAAAAGGGCAGGTCATGGAGTCAGATTATTCTGGTACTGCCTTGAGCAAATTGTTTTACCTTTCACCCGTCTCTGTCTTACACTGAGATAAACATCCTCAGGCAATAATAGTCTGGAACCATAAATCTCTCTAGGTTCAATGCATTTGCCATATGTCTTACACATAGTAGAAACTAAAAAATACTAGTTCTTTAAATGGTCAGTTATCCACCTTCTTTGGTAAAGCCCTCACTAGTAGGTAAGTTGCTATTCAAGTCAGCTGGTTGTGGTGCAGGACAGTTCTTTCACTAGAAGAGAAGGGTCTTGAACATAGAGGTAAAAGGCACACTACAACCATTTATTACTGATTCTGCCCTCTCAGCCCAGGCAAGTGTTATCTAACCCCTCTTCCTTGTGAGTACCTTCTCTTGCTTGAAGAGGGACACAATGTCTACTGTTGCAATCATCCAAACATACGTGAGCACCAAATTGAGCATCCCGCACTAGGAACTGAGCCAGTCTTTGGACAAGCTACAGGAGTATTTTATAATCTTTGGAAAAGCTGTGCAGGTAGCCTGCTGTGATTCATCTCTAAGGCTTGCTAATGCCCATCTCTTTAGAGAAAAGCAGCCGACTTTTTATGTTAAACCTGTTTCAAAGTTGTACAGATATGACAGCTATTATCCTTATTAAAAGCTCTGAATACATCAAACGTGTTTTTAAAGAAGTGGGCCTAATAATTACTTTCAGAAACTAAAGAGTAGGAGTGGCACAGGCATGCATTATTTATTATTTCCTCAGGCTCCAACATATTTTTGACACTTAACAAGCCTAAGGAGATGTGAAAACAAAAAGTAAATAAGCCAACCTTTGGACTGGACACAAAACACGCAACAACCATTTGAGATCTGGCAGTCAAAAACCACATGATTAATGGAACAGTATCAGTGACTCAGTGTGTACATGACAGTTCATCTACAAAGGTTAATTTCTCAAAACTAAAAGGACTGGACAAATTTGTTGCTTTGTTTTTCATAACTAACATTTACAAAGGCAGTGTTTTTCTACAGCTCAAATGCTGTCACCTTGAGAAGCAGTTTTGTCCATTGCAGGCCTTTACTCCCTAAATGTTCTTGGCATCTAGGAGAAAAAAGCTGGAGCCTTGCACAGAAGGTTGAGAACCAAAGCAGACCAAACAACTCTGAACACTCCTCTCTCTCAGCCTAGCACCACCTTAAGGATGTCTGTGCTTTACAAATGGCTGAAGTGTGATGCCTCCTCACCTGGCCAACTGGGACTTCAATGAGAGGGGACAGAACCCCCTTTCACCTTCCTCCCTAAAGGAACTAGGCCAACTAAGTAACCAGTCATCTACATGTTTAAGGTCATTAATAAGTTGAGACAAGGCAGAACAACATTCAACTTTCATCTCACTTAAGTTAAAAACATGAATGGGTTCAACATGAATGTGTTGAGCTAGAACAATACCTCAAAACATCATCTGTTCTCCTTAACCCAGAGTCAACTTCTCTATGAGGTTCAAAGACACTTTAATAGAAGGTGTACGCTCACTGTTTATTCCCTGCTTTATAAAACAGGTCTATTGCTAGCACTCAGTGTACCAGTCCAATGGAAGGATCCAGAATGACTGGTGCTGCACTGGGATCCTCCCAGTTCCTCAGGAAATACCTAAACCTATCTGTTTATACTGTCTGCAATCCGGCCGTTCTAATGACATAGTGCCCTGGTTCCCATTCGTGTGTACCCGCTCCTTGCCAAGAGGAATTCAGCATCTCCATTGTCTCTTGCCATTCCTTTTTTTCCTACAATCTGAGACATGATGTTCAAAACACACTAAAACACTTAGAAGGAAGAAATGGGGGCAAACAGAATTAAAACATTTCTCGTTTAAACCTAGCCTGAGAAATCTTTGGTGCTAGAACTCAGAAGAGTGCCTGTTTATGAAAAGGATGAAGACTGCTGTGCCCTTATGGAAAGGACATTTTTTTTTCTAGTGCATGTTTGTAACAGAGTAGTAATGTTTGTTTGGGGAATTGGTCTATGTCTGTAACATATCTTGATCATTTCCAAACCCTTCACTCCACCTCTCCCTTTCCTCCCTGTTCCCACTGATCTGGAAGGGAACTTTCTTGAGTGATGAAAATATTATATATTTCGATTGGTGTGCTAGTTACATTGGTACTCACATTTTACAAAACTTATGCAACCATGAACTTAAAATTCATGTTTTGCTATACATAAACATTTCTTCAGTAAGAATAAACTACTCTGAGCTACTCACAGAAGTTATACTGTATGCAATTTCAAGATCTCACAACAAATTAAAAAGTCACTATGTCCCAACCCCATGGGAAACTGCATTAGGCTCACTGTAGCCTATGTCACACCTTGCTTTCTGTGACTCACCAGGCAGACCTGGGGGACCTCCTCAAATGACTAAATGTAAGTTTATCATCAAGTAAAAAGCAGGGTACAGGGATAAGACTCTGAAACCAGGTTTGCACACAAGTGCGCATGCTGAATAAACAGCAAGTTACATACTGGCTTTCAGCAAATCCCAGCCACACAAATGCACCACACTCAGCTTTAGACACAATTTTCTACCAGGAGAAGAAAAGAGTTCTGGTCCTCAAAATGCTAGTTTTACATTTTGTTAAGGGTACAGCTTTGATACTAATACTTGCACACAAAAGTATTTACTAGGCACCATGCCAAATACTCAAGCAAAGGATACTATTCATGCCCTAAGCTCCTACTCTTATATATAAAAATGGATAGAACTATACGGAGTTCAGAAAGAAAGGGCTACATGAGCAAAAGAGAAGAGGAAACAATAGGTGGGGTGGAGAACTGTCTGTTCAGAAAAGGGTTGATTCAGCATATGGTTGACTCTGGCCTAAGAATGACGAAGAGTTTAATAGATCAACACAAGATAATGGGGTACTCCATCCTAACAGGAGAAAACCACTTGCTGTGCAAGGGGAAATATAAGCAATGATCAGGAAGTACAAACTGCTTAACATCTCATTTAACTGTACAACCACAGTGATAAGATGACAGATTAACAGGAGAAAACTGAAGTCTATAGGCGTGAAGCAGCAAATTCAGGACTGACCAATGATTTCAAAACTATGCTTTTCATCTCTACATTATCAGACAACTATGCAAGTAGTTATGAAGGAAATCACCAAAAATAAAACAGGTTGATAAGCAAGAAGCAGACAGTAAAAGGTCATAAATACTACACTAAGGATTGTGGACTTTAAAATATTTTCATTAATAAAAATGAATAAAATTTTTCATGACTTCCCAGAAAACAAAGAACAAAATCAAGTTAATATTTTGAAAAAAGAAAGTTGGCTACAATAGCTGATCCAAGAATTTCTAACATTAGGGTTGTTTTTTTAACAGTCTTACCATCATAACACTTTCAAGTTTAAAGAAATAACATTAAGAATCAACAAATGGGATCATATCAAATTAAAAATCATCTGCACAGCAAAGGAAACAGCCAACAGGGTAGAGAAAATCTACAGAATGGGGGCAAAATTTCTAGCTTTTCCATGACAGAAGAATAATAACTAGAATATATAAACAACTCAAAAAATAGACAACTTAAATGAATAGATACTTCTCAGAAGGAGGAGTACAAATGACCAATAAGTATATGAAGAAAATGTTCCATATGTTTTCTGGTTACGAAAAAAATACAAATTAAAACAACAACGAGATTCCATTTTACCCCGTACACAATGACTATCATCAAGAAATCAAACAATAACAAATGCTGGCAAGGTTTCAGGGTAGGTGACACTTCTACATTACTGGTTAGAATGTAAGCTAGTACAAAAATAAACCACTACAGAAATCAGTATGGAGACTCCTCAAAAAACTAAAACTAGAAATTCCATTCAAACCCTTCTAGGTATCTTCCCATAAGAATTAAAGATATCATATTATAGGGACACACAGACATATATACTCATGTTTATGGCAGCACAACTCTAAGTGCTAAATCTTGGAAGCACTCTATATGCCCATCGACAGATGAATAAAGAAAATGTATTCACATGCAATGGAGTATTACTCTGTCACAAAGAAGGAAAAACTTGAGTCTTTTATAGGAAAATGGATGCACCTTGAGACTATAATGTTAAATAAAATAAATCGGACACACTAGTCTAAATATTGCATGGTTTTTTTACACGAGAAACCCAGAATAGTAATAAAGAACAAAATAAAAGATATATAACAGGAAACAGAGAGATAGATCTTTTGCAAAAGAGAAGGGGACTAAGGGAGGGAGATGGAGTAGGGAAAAAAAAAAGAACTAAAATGGGTTACATATGCCAGGTTTGGTAGCAGACACCTGTAATCCCAGCACTCAGAAGAATGAGGCAGGGAGATCACTGCAAATTTGAGGCCAGCTTGGGCTATATTGTGAGTTCCAGGTCAGCCTGAACTACCTGGCAAGACACTGTCTCAAAAAACAAAGCAAATGAACAAAAAAGATATGCTATGCACATGTACCAACTCCCCAGAATGAATGCAGTATTATGTAGCTATTACATACATATTCTAAAAAAAAAAAAAAAATGAAGAGTTTAGTATCTTTTGATTGTGTTAAAATTGAAACAATCTATTTTTGCAAATGTTTGCTGGCTTTATGTACACTACAGTAGTTCTGAACCAAAAATGGTTCAGAATGTTCCACTGAACCAATCTACCTCAGGGGCAGATTACATTCATAGCTACTGAAAAGGAAGTGACACACAGAAAATAGAACTGAGGGACAGAAACAACCCAATTGGTCACAGCTGGCAAATGTTCTATTTGAACATAGTTTAAACAGATGAGTATTTGGGAATGGCTGAAACTCAACAACTTATTGCTAATGTAGATTATAACTGTCTATATATTATATTAGACTATAATCACTATGTATTAAGAAATTTTTAGGCCAAATTTAATTCAGTTTAATAACTAAAATTATATGTAACTACTAAAAATGCTTCTATGAATTTGGTGTCATTTTTAAATGCTGTTTTTTTGGCCATTCTATGTTTTTTTGAAAAGCAACAGTAAACAGCCAAGTTAAAAGCCCAGCTTAGTGACTTAGTGAGACTGTCTCAAACTTTAAAAAAAAATTTTTTAAAGATATGGGGATTTAGTTCAGTATGAAGGCCCTCAGTAGGCAGTACTGGAAAAAAAAATCTTTATATTCTTTAGCACCAAAAGCAAGCAAAATAAACAACAGGTAGTGTCCAGTATATCCTTGAATGATAAAAATGGGGGCACATGGCAACCAGGCTGATCAAAAGTAAGCAGAACTCACTGTAGTGTCAGGCTTGGCAATGAACTCAAGTTGGCACCCTTTAGGTCCTTTTGCAGGATGACACTGAAAGACTCCAATCCAGAGATAAAGGGAGTGCCGGTGAGTAGCAAGGTGGTAAAGTAAGCTAGCCTGTTCTGTGTCAGTAACAGAAAGGACTGTATTCAAACCTCAGTCTAGTTAACATTAACCCACAGACTGCAAACTGTTAATAGACCAATGCAATGAGCAATCACCCAGTTTTTTATCTCATCAGTATTTTATCTGTTCACTAAATAGCTTTCTGATGTCCCAACAGAGACAGAGGCAACTATTAAGCATAGATAATTAAAGGTGCTGCAGAAGATAGCTGAAACTGTCCAAGCTGTGTTTTCTACTACTTCATCACCCATTCCATGACCTTGCTAGAATCAAGCTTCACCTTGGTCTCTACCTTTAAACTATTACATAACTTGGTTTTAACATAATGTTTAATCATAAACCAGCCTTGTTACACTATTAATATTCCAAACACAGTATTTCCAACCTGGTAACCTTCCAATATCATTGTTATCTTAAAAGATAGCATTCCTACATTTGTTTTGACTGTGAGGCTCATTCCTGAGTAGACAAACCAGGTTAGTATTTTTATGTGTCGTTTGTGTATGTATGTGCACACATACACATTTTTATGCTGTAGATTAAGTTCAGTGGCAAAGTGCTTGTCCAATTGTCTAACATGCAAGAGGTCTGGTTCAATCACCAGCACTGCCCTCCCAAATATATATACACATACATATGTATATAACATACAGACATACACATATATATGAGTCATGAATACAATCTGAAGTGCACAGAAAGAAAAAAAATCAATAAAACAATAATTGTCAGAATAAAAACCACTAGTCCTCACACCCCATCTTCTTCTCAACTCCAAAAAAAATTAATTTAGAAAATTTTAACTTTGTTTACAAGAATAACACAACATATTAGCTATTTGAAATCACAGATGGAAGGTTTGAGCACTTTCTTTGCATGCCTAGCATGCCTAATGCCCTAGGTTCAATCCTAAGAATTAGAAAAACATTAAAAATAAAAAAATGTAAGCCACTGAAAGAAACCACAAATGGCAAGGATATACTGGAGTCTAACCACCAACTAAAGTTTCCCAAGGTCAGTAGCTTCTTGAATTTGGGATATTAAGAACTGCAGCTGAAAATAAAAGTACCAGGCAATCCATTCGGGACCCCTCCTGTCTCTCAGGAGATATTCCTATTCCCCAGTTTTTCTCCAATAAATTTCCCTACTCTTGAAAATAAAAGTACCAGATAATATTATATATAAAGGCCACAAATTATACATTATAGTATATGCAGGTACATATATACACATATATATGACTGACATATTAATGCTGCAATATACATAGAGAAAATGACAATAAAATATTAGAACATTAGCGAATAAGAGAAAGCTTTACATCGTATCTCCCTTACTTTCCAAAAACACTTTATAAAATACTTTGGAATCAACATTTTATCTTCAAATTGTGAGTTCTTAAAATTAATAGGTTGTGGCAAGGAGGGAGTCGCTCATTCTGCTTCTTTTGGCAAGAACAGTATTTTAAAATATGTACTTTGGTTGCAATGACAAAGCTAAAAAAGAGGGATAAATGTGGACACAGACTGGAAAAATGAACCCACTGCTGTCACCTCAAGTGCCCAAAGCATTCTCAAAGAATTTGTGAATATGTCTTCAATAACTATTTGTCAGTGGTCCAAGTGGCATGAGAAAAACATTCACACTTTTAATTTCACTAAGTATATTAAAAAGATATGACTACACCTTTAGAAAGGACTCAGTCTTATGCTAATAACAACTAAAACACAATATAGAGTTGTCAAATTATTTCTGATAAATACCTTTAAATAGGATGGTATGGAAGTGGAAAGATGAACATATTTATCACTCACGATGAATATCACGTATCACAATGTTCATTATATATAAATTTCTCACAGAAACCCTACACAATTATGAGCAAGCTATGACAAACAAGGAATTCTTAGTTTTCTAAAATCTGCAAGCTAAAAAAACCCAAAAAGTGTGAAAGTGTGAAATGATCCAAATTCATACAAACTCCACACAGGAACTATGCACGACCCAAAAAATATTCTGCTTCTTCCCCACTCCCTCCATTTCAAACACAAAACAGCAAATTTGTTTTCCAAAATAATGCAGAACACAACTAATGGAAAGTTACAGTTAAAAGCCTTGCCTTTTCAAAGGTTATGAATGAGGAAAGCTATTTCTCTTAACTACATAGTTAGAATTCTTCCACTCTCATTTCAATTCAAAATATAGTGTTTATCCTTTTCCCAACTGCCCCTGCCCTCCCCTCACACCTTTCTAAGTCACCTCCCGGCCAGCTCAATGCTTCAGACCACAAGGACACTAAAAGCTAATTTCTTAGGCCTCCCTGCTGTGGGCCATGCTATTCCCAGTTCCCCATTCCTTCATACAGTGTCAGAAATCCAAGTTAATTCTTTACTTCTTCTACATACCTATGTATTTCTTTAACGAAAAATTAATCGCTTTTAAATGCTGTTTGCTCTAGAAATTTTGAACGTGTTGTTTTTCTCATGTAATAATCTTTAAGTCTAGTGCAAATTTTTAAATACTGTACGCTGCATTAAGCCGACACGTGGCATCAATAACTCCACAAGTACTATAAGGCCGAAGGAGTCCAGTTGTGCCTGATTTACACTGGGCTTCTCTGACCTCGCTTTAAAAGTCATTTCAAGGCTGGAGGTGTGTAGGTCAGAGATGCCAGCACCCTAGGTTCAATCCCCTATACTCAAAAAATTCATCACGTTTATTCAGGAATGCAAAGACTAGAAGTCACATTTTAACCTTCTACAGATCAACGCAGCCTAGCCCCAACACTGATTCGGAGCCTAACTTCTCCTCTGTTGATAAAAGGGATGGGGACATCCCGCCTAGAAAGCACAGCTGGGAAAACAACCCCTCTTCAGTGCGTGACCCCAGGCTATTTCAGTGTTACCAACGCCAACATGAAGGACAAGCCGCGACTTCACTCCGTGGGCCGGAGCGGCCCTGAGTAAGGCTCGCTCCAGGTGTGCCCAGGTGTGCTGCTCTGCCGCCGCCCTTCGCGTCCCTCCCACACCACACTGAACACCCAGGCTCTCCAGGTACCAATCGGGCATCCTTGTTCCAGCCCCTCCAAACGAACGCACCCCAGGACCCCGGGCCAGCTCCGTGCGAGCGCTCTCGGCTGTGCCCACTGACCGGCACCTCGGACAAGCAGAGCCAGGAGGGCCGGTCCTCAGGGAGGCGCGGTCGCCTAGCCCGGCGGGCAGGCGCTGGGCGGCTCTGGGGAGTCATTAGGAGGAGACACAGAATTCGCAAAGTCCCCAAAACTGCCGCTCCTTCATTCCGGCGAGGTCACTGGAGGAGGCCCAAAAGCAGGGGGCCAGAGCCGCAGTCTCCACGCGACGCCGGCCTGAGACCCCAAACTCTTGTGCGAAGAAGAGTAGTAAAAGGCACTCACCTCTACCCATCTCTGGGCCTCGGCGAACGCTACAGAGAAGTCGGCTTCTGCCTCCTCTACCCCTTCCATGACTAGGGCGAGAGGAGGGGCGGCTGGAGGAGTGACACGGAGGTCCCCGCGCGTCTCGGCCCGGGGAGGGGACGCGGGTTGCGGTACTTGGCTCGGCCGCGAGACTCCCGCTGCTTTTCTCCTTTGCTGGGCTGATGCAGTTTTAAGTTTTCCAATCTATAGAACTGGTAGACCTTGCTTTCTCAGAACCCCTGAAATGCACCTCCGAGCCGGCGCGGGCGGCGAAGGAGCAGACTGAAGAGAGCGCGCAGCACTGGCCGAGACCGCAGTTCAGACCCCGAAAGTCGCGGCGCCGCGCCGCCCCGCTCCCCGCGGAGGCCCCGCCCCGGCCCGCCCCGGCCGCAGACGGCCGCTTCCGTCCCCACCCACTTGGCGGCTCCCGGGGTTTCGGCCGGCGGCCGCCGCTGTGGTTGCACAGTCCGGACAGTCGTGCCAGGAGATGCCAACGTCCGCCGAGACCGTGGCGCGGGGCCAGCTCTGCTCCCGCGCCACCCACAGGGACCGTGGCGCGGGGCCAGCTCCGCTCCCGCAGGGGCCGCGGCTCCGCCCCGAGGGACGCGCCCCGCGCCCGCCCTTCCGCCCGCCGGCCCTCCTCGTCTCTTCTAGGCTCGCAGCGGGGAGACCCGCTGACATACCAAAAATAGCTCCACACAATTGCACCTTTCCTGGCCGACAGACTTCCCCCGCGGGAAGCGCGGAAGCGCCCCGCCGGGTTGGCCGGACTCACCTGCGGCGGGGACCCCCGGGCGCGCGCCTGCCACCCCACACCCCTCGAGCCTCACCGCCCGCCCGCCGCAGGTGAGGGCCGCGGCCGCCACACGAGCAGCCCGGGCCGCGCCCCCGCCCCGCCCGGCCTCCCGCTGGGCTGGGGCGGGGCCCTGCTGGTCGACGCCCCCGCTCGCCGCCGAGGGTCCCAGCGAGGTACAGGAAGCCTTGCATTGCTCCCGTCTGCGGACGGCTCGGCGCGGAGCGGGCCTTTTATCTGACTGCCCTCACAAATAACATCTAAACGGCCACCTTTCAAATTGTGGGTACGTTGGGGGTCGGGGGGCAGCAGGCGACAGCTAATTCAGTATCCAGGGCCGAAGGTGCGCAAGGTGGCACCTATCTGAGTAACACGGTGAAGTCTTAAGCACTTCACTTTTGGAGGAAGATAAAGATGAGTTTCTTTCTCATGAGAAGAAAGCAACGCTTTATTCTTATTTTTCTGGCTGGCTGTTTACTTTTGTGATGAAAAACGCCAAAGATATAGAGAGACTAGTATAATGAATACCTAAAACCTGGCTTCTGTATTTAATAATTTGCATTTTGCTTTATATATCTCCTTTACTGCTGAAGCGTTTTAAAGTTAGGTGACTTCGTGCTGTTTTCTAACTTACTGTCTTTAAAAGGACACTTTCCTACATTACCATCCCATTTTTCACACCTAACTGAAGGTAATTGGCAATCCAAGCTCGAATTTCTCCAGCTGAACCCTGACTTACTCAGACCAGGAGTCAATCAATGAACGTGCATTATATTTGATTATATCCCATTTGCTCAAAAAGAGCCGGCTCCTTCTCTTCCCCTCCCCCCGTTTTTGGAATGGCTTTGTCCTCTTGAAGGACTGGGCTGCCTTCTGGATTTGGTTTGTGCTTCTGTGTGGTGTCTTTAACATACTTCTCTTTCCTCTGTATTTCCTGTCCCCTGAAGTTAGAGCTAAAGACCAGGTTGGAATCTATTTACTCTTCTGAATAAAAACCATCTGGGTAGGGTGATGAGTTTTGTTTATTTGGTAGGTTTATTTTCTCTCCCTCTCTCCCTCTCTCCCTCTCTCCCTCTCTCCCTCTCTCCCTCTCCTGTCTGCCATCAGTGGATCACTTTGAAACAGCTGGCAATGTTCAGGCATACAGTTCTTTCTGCTGCAGTGGGAAGACATAAACCCAACTATCTCTGCCTCCAGCCTAACACTCCAATCAGTCCAAACACCAAGAGGATGGAATAAGAGCAAAATAAAAGGCAAAAGTAAACAGCAAGATAGATCTTTTTTTTTTTTTTTTAATGCCACTGCGAACTCACCACCACGTGCTTGCAAGGCAGGCAAGATAGATCTTTTGCAAAGGGAAGGTAACCAGGAGATGGAAGGAAAGTGAATCAGAGGAAGGAAAGTGGATGAAGAAAAAACCAAGATGTGTTCTGTACATGCACCAACTCCCCGTGAAAAGTGGAATCCTTAGGTATTGCAAACACGCATGGACAAAAATTTTTAAAAAGAAAAACAGCTGAGATTTTTTTTTGCCTATCCAAGAATTGCTGTTAAATATTTAGTGAATACCTTGTACATATAAAGTGCTAGATATTATTTTTTTTTTCTTTTAAAGTCTAGACTGACACTGAATCCTTTACATTCTCAGTCTGCTGCAAAGGAACACTGCAAGCTTCACAACGATTGCCATTTAACCTCGAGGACAGCTGCCCAGGATGTTAAGCCCACAGGTCTGGAAATCTGAATGATTTAGGTTCCCAAATTATCACAGTCTCTGAGCTGCAATTTCCTCATTTGAGAAGTTTGGAGATAATAATCATTTTAAAGGATTTTTGTAAAAATTAAATTAATCCAGGACATTGCTTATCATGCAGTAGACATACAGTAAATGATGGCTATCTTCCTTTGGTCTCTTTCCATCTCAATAATAGCACATCAGGTATTTTCTTAAAAATGGAGATTTGATATATTTGTTCAACCACTTATATGGGAAGGCTGTAAAATGTTGTATATTTTAAGTCAACTCAGGTAATAGCCATCGCTCAGTCTCTTTAATGCTGGAAGTTTGCAACTCAGAAGACCCAAAGATAATTCTTTACCTTCTACTATTGGTCATTGGGGTACTCTGTCCTTCTGGGAAGATTTCTACAGGTCTGTAGAGAAAGGGACCTGCCCTAGGAGTTTAAGATAATATTCATAATAATAAAATTCTGTCATCCAAAAGAAGTTGAAGTACGTTTCAGTGTTTAAAGACATAAAGCAGTACAGATGTCGTATTTTTCATGCCTTAGCAATGAAATGAACTGCTGGGAGAAAAAAGTACAATCTTTCTGGAAGGCCATTTGACAATATGAAATTAGAAGTGTGCTTCAAAGGCCCATGCTGTCTCTCAGCAGTTCCAGGTCTGGGAATTCACAGATAGCATCTGAATCCAAACCTCCCTTCCTAGGAAAACCTGTGATCCACCACTGGTCAGTGGATGCTGCCAGCTGTCAGCCTCCACAAAGTGGGTGAGGCAGAAGGCACCTCACAAGAGGTCATCCCCTACCAGAGCAGCTGTCCTCTGCTTAGTTAGCAACTTACAGTTGAAAAAACCAGCCTTTTCTACCCAACAAGGGTCAAGGCTGGTGGGCTTTCTCAGTGGATCATAGGCTCTATCAGGCCTTCTGTTGGGCTCCTCTCTTGCTCATCCCTGCTTCTTCCCTCTTCCATTTATAGAGATCCTCAGTATCCTGTATCTCACAGTTCACACTAACTTGTAGAGAACTCAAACTCTGATGCCAACAAGCATGATTTGTTAAAAATAAGAATCTCAAAGTAAAAGGTAACTCAGAACAAAGAATTGATAGTAGCAGAGCAGAAAATATCGACTATTACAGCGAATGAGAATTTCTTTATAGCAGGGCTTCTCAACAGAAGTTTGATTGACAGTTTGGGTTTGATAATTCTTTGTTATGGAGGATTATGCTATGCATTATAAGACTTTCAGCAGCATCTATAGCCTTCCACTAGATGCCAGTACCATCCCTGTAAATGAGACAACCAAAAATGTCTCCAGACCTTGACAAAGGTCTTTTGGAGGACCAAATCACTCCATAATGGGGACCATTATTCAAAAGGAAAGACTGACTTTCTTAGGAAATGCTTTGGTACAGTGGAATTGTGCCTTAGGCCCAAGTTCCTTGCAACAAATGAGTTGGATAGGGTGGAGAGAAATCTGGGGGTGAATTGGAAGAAGAAGGTTGCGCTGTAGTATAAATGAGGAAGGGTAGAGACTGAATGATGCCTGGGGCAAAGATTTTCAAAGAAGGAAAAATTGAAAGAAGAGACATATAAAGTGGGAATGAGCCTAATAAAAGTATTGAATTTTTGCACTGTGCATATTACTCAAAAAAAAGTGTACTTATGGATTCACAGAAACCCAACATCTGAATCACATATTGTATCAGTCAGTGCTTAGTACAGAAACAGATTTTAATATAATATACACAAATATATAAGGATTTACAAGGTAGGCTTACAGTGGCCACCCACAGAGTCAGGTGTGGAGGAATGCAAAAGGACTGTCTGCGTGCTGGAGATCTGAAGGATCTAGGTGAAGGTCTGGAGCTCAGTGTAGTGTCTGGTGTGAATCTGTATCAGGAAACCAAAGGGTCTGCAATGGCACATTGAAGGGTCTGCCCCAGAAGCCAGGAGACAACATCCAAGGCAAAAGCAGAGACTGGAGCTCCTCAAAGAAAACAGAAGCAATCCTTTCTTTTTCATTTCCCTTTTCTATTATTCTGACAGTAATCCTCCCTAGCATGGGTCTTCCACACTCAGAACTATGCTGAGCCAATTTAGGTGGGCATTTCTTATTCATGTTGACACAATCAACCATCACACGTGTATTTTGTACTTTCACAACAGCTTAATTAAGAATCATTCCTAGAAATAGATAAAGTATATAAAACATTAATAATTATATTTATCCAATCCCTGTCTCATGTCTACCATAAAAATACATCCTTCTATGTTAGTAATGAGAGGATTATGATTGTTGTCAGTCCTTATACAATGCTATTCAGACATCTAGATTCAATTCTGTATTTGAACATGAATAGGAAAAACCCAAAATGTTACAGATAATAATTAAGAAATGAACGCAACAGGGGAAATGTGAACTGCCAGAAAGCAAAGGAGCAAACACCACCAAAATGAGTTCCATATCCTATCACTTTCCAAAGACCAACAAAACCAGAGGAACTTTTCATAGTCTTAAAATGATGAGTGCTTTGCCCAGTGGACAAGGGCCGGGGTCCTAAATTTGTCTTGAAGCAGCTGGATGGTTAGCTGAGAAGAGAGAGATGAGATGAAAGCCCTTACTTCTTATCGACCTTCCCTCAGATTCTCAGACATCTCATTAAGAGATCAAAACATGGAACCAACCCCATAATTTGAAGAGCAGTTGGTTATTTTCTTCCTACACTAAAAATCTTAAAACAGTTTTTTTGGTTGTTCTTTTTTTTTCTTTTTCATTCCTTTTTTCTTTTTGTTTTTTTCCTTTCTTTCTTTGTTACTTTTTTTTTTTTTTTTTTACATATAGAGTACTCTCCCTTCATTAAAACTCAAATGATTTAACACAAATCTCAAGCATTTTCCTCCTTATGGACCTCATTCTAGCCAGAATTGCAAAACCACATTATAATTCTCTAAGTGATAGCAGTGAGCTCAAAAAGACTTACCCTAGAATTAGGTTCAAAATAAACTATTGGGGTTTTGGGAGGGAGGAAGGAAAGAATGTGTGTTTACTAAACTTCTTTTCTTGAAGTCCAGTGAAATGAATAAAGTCTGCATTTTCTCTAAAAAAAAAAAAATAGTAAGGATAATAGAAGATAAAAATAAAGTCCAATTTTACTTAAAACATTAATTTTTTTCTTAGTGCTTTTCTGTTTTGGTGGGTAATTTCTACCCAATTTCTCATTAACTTCATTTAATAAAAGAAATTATTGTTGATTCAAATTGTTCTGTGAAAAAGACAAGGAAAATACTTGGGCATTTAAATGTTGTTAATACTACTTTAGAATTATAATAGCAACTCTTGTTTACATTCCAAAACTGGAACCAAAGAAGACATAACCTGTCCATAGTAGGAAATCTATAAAAGCTCAAACTATAATTTGTATAATAATTCTCTCTTGTCTATGTATACTATTCGAATATGGTCAATATTTTATTTTCATAAAGGAACAGATAGTGTCTAAGTCAATAATAATGTACGCTTCAAATATGCTAAGAGCGAAGGTATCCTATTTACCACAATAAATTTTTTTAAGATAGAAAAAATGTAAGGAAAGGATTAAAGACTACAGAACTAACTAGTATCCAAAACCAGAGGCTCAAGTTTTATCTGTTTTTCTATTACTATTAATTTCAACCTCCATGGTGTCACAGTTATCTCAAGCAAACCTGACTCTCAACTCCAGACAGTGTGAGGGAAGTACAATGTCTATGAAATGAAGTTCTTGGTTGTTGTTCAGAGTTCCATCATGACTACAAAATTTCAGGTTCTAGAAGACAGGTCTGGAACTCCTTGGTTAATCCATGACTGCTATAAATGTCCTTGGTCATTATAGACAAAAACAAACCAATCAGGCCAAACTAGTCCAGACCTATGTGATTAAGTTTTAAAAAATCCCTGGCCCCAAAACTTTTTCTGGACAAACTGAAAAAACATCTACCTATGCTCCATTTCTGCTTACTAAGACAATCAACTGGAAAGGAAACCCTGCTTAGGACTTTGATATGGATCAAGACTAGACACATGCATGCACACACTGTTGAATTTTCTCATATATTTTCTCAGTTAAAGATAGTAATTAGGGCTCTGTTACTCTATTATTTGATGAAATACTGCAATGGCCTCCATTTTCTTTTACAGAAATGGGTCTTTGGGAATAGTCTAGAAACAGAATATTAGAGGAGAATCCCAAAACTATGATGCATTTACTGTAGACTGGAAAAATTATTTGCCAGACACGTTGGCTTTAGAGAAATGTGTGCCTTTCTTAATATGGACAGAGACTAATCCTTTAGAATAACTTTGTGATCATGTAAGTATGTGTTTTTTCCAGAATACCCTCAGAAAAGACCAACATAAACCAAGAAGAAAAAGACCATGTTTATTTCCTACAGGTCCCAAAACTTCAATACAGACAGCACTTGCCATACTGACAGCCATCCTCTGTTATTTTGCAGTAGATATTCACCACCATCTGTCCCACTTCCACTGCAACTCAGACCCTGGAATAAGAACTTCTGTGTGGATCCTCCTGTCCAAGTGTGTGTAACACATTCTAACATAAAACCAACTCCTTTAGGTAGTGAGCAAAAAATTCTTAAAGTCAGATAGAGATTGAATGAAACATGTATGAAAAGTGCTGTCTCCAGCAAACAAGAGCAGGTGGATCATGATGTAGAATGTAAAGGCTACAAGCATACAGGCAAGTTCAACCTGTACAAAGGGTCTAATTTTTGCCTTAAATTCTAGAAATAGTTGTATTTGATGGATGGTGTTATAATCTAATTCCTTAAGTGTGGAAACCTTCAGTCAAGGTTTATAGATAGCTTTACCATAATGATTGCAAGTCCAGAAAAAGGCAAAGTACTACCTAAGAAGGGTCATTGTCACATGTGAGAAGATTGAAGCCAAAACTGAAAAATTTAGCAAAAGCAGTTGAACCAGAGACAGCTGAAGATATATGCTCCCAAGAATTCTTGGAGATGCTATAGGAACCCTTAGATAGATCAAAGTATTCTATTTGAAAATTAAAAGAATCTACCTGCCAAAGTTCAAAGATTTGGGAATGCCCTAGAGAAACCTGATTAACATCTGTGCTAAACACTGACTTTATTTTTCCAGTGGTGGAATGGGCTAGAAGAGTATTTACTCATCACTTGATCTTTCAAAGTTTCATTCCTAAGTACTGTACATCATGGTCAGTCTGCTTTCTGAGTGATTATTCTAACATATATAAAGATAAATCTAAGTTAGTAATCTTCAATAATCAAGGCTTGCATCACTTGAAAGACAAATTTAACATGACAATGACTAAAATAAACTATCAATAAAAGCATGTTTTTCTGATTATGGTTACAGAAATTAGAGTAAAACATCTTTCTTAATGGAAATTGCCCTTCCAGAATTTTTTTCTTTCATTTTTTTTAGATCCACTTTATTTCAAGGAGTAAAAAAAAAAAAAAAGAAGAAAAAATACTAAAACAAAATTTTAAAACACATCGATCAGGGGACAACAGTACATATATTGCACATTGTCATTCCCAAATCAGTCACCTAGAGCACAAGACATCTGCATTCAACAATACCCCCACAAATCTCTCTTCAGTCAACTCAGAGAAATCAGTAGTATAACTATATCAACTATTTTTATATACAATACATATGTTGTCAGAATTTTTTCAACCCTTGAATTTATAACTGTGCAAAAATTCAAACTGAAAAAGTGAACAAAAAAACCCTCAATATTCCATATATATATATATATATATATATATACACATATATATATATGTGTGTGTGTGTGTGTATATATATTGGAATATATATAATTTTCATATATTTTTTCATATATATATATGAAAATTAGCTAATCAACAAATACTTAATGAACAACAGCAAATACTATATTTTTCTGAGTTCCTAAGGTCTTCTACTAGTTAGCAGAGATGCAAAGGTAAATGCTACTCCTCCCCTCTAAAATTAAACATAATTATGTATCCAATAAAATGCTAAGAATGTTTTAATTTTACTTCCAATTTTAGGGGCATTCTAGTGGTCAGAAATTCCAAAACATTTTCAGGAAACTGTTGTGTAAAATCTTTCATTTTAATTTCTGCAAGAAAATAATGCTTTTGCTCTTTTTTTAGGATACCTCTTGCCAATAATATCTCATTTTCTTCAAAAAAGCTATCCATACTATCACACAAAATAAAATCAAAACACAACAGAATGGAACCACTCAAAACAAAAATAAATAAAATCACGATAGGACTTCAAAGATGATAGGAAATCAGCATTTCCTATTATCTTGTTTTGAAGTCCTATAATGCTTTCATTCTTTCAATTGGTTTTATACTATTTTGTTAATGCTTGATATTATTGTGTTGGAAGGTATGGTAAACTGTTTTGAAGAAAACAAGAGACATGGTACCCATTGTTGATATTCTGTTGTCTTTTGAAGTCCTGTGGTGCTTGCATTGTTCTGTTCTGATTTGCTTTGTTCCATTTTGTTTTGTTTTATTTTTTCTAAAATAAAAAATAATAATAATGATTTTTTTAAAAAGAGTAGGGCAACGCTCTTGGGACTCCTTCTGTCTCTCTCAGACAAAAGCTGTCTTTCTCTCAATAAATATATTCTGCTCTTTAACCTCCATTGTTCCTAAAATTCATTCTTCGATTTTAGAGAACACTAGCTCGTACCGGACTATATCATTTGAGATCTTCCACTGAGATCACTGGACGGAGACTTAAAGCTGTGTGCATACTCAAGATAAAAATACCTGATGTCACTGGAGAAATGCAAATTAAAACAGCATTGAGATTTCATTTCACTCCCTGAAAGAATAGCTGCCATCAAGAAATCAACTGATAACAAATGTTGGCGAGGCTGTGGGGGAAAAAGGAACTCTGCCCCACTGTTGGTGGGAGTGCAGACTAGTGCAGCCACTATGGAAATCACTACTATGGAGATTTCTCAGAAGACTAGAATTGGAAGTTCCATTCAATCCAGCTATTCCCCTCCTGGGCATTTTCCCAGAAAAACTGAAAAGGTCATGTCACAGTGATATATGTGCACCCATGTTCATAGTAGCACAATTTGTAATAGCTAAATCTTGGAAACAACCAAAATGCTCAACTGCAGAGTGGATGAAAAAGAGGTAGTATTTTTATACAATGGAATATTAGTCAGTTTTAAAAAAGGATGATCTTGAGGCCTTCATAGGTAAATGGAGACAACTTGAAACTATCCTCATAAGTGAAATAAATAATCATATTTATAAATATTACATTGTGTCTCTAGTGTAAAAAATTAATAAGAACTATAGGAGTAATAAAACCCAACATGTGTAATTGCTATTGTAAAAAAGAGGAAAAGAAAGTGCTCTAAAGGATATAACTGCATGTATGTTTAAGTGTGTAGGATTAATAACCATATTACTAAGTTTTTGTTGGATCATTGAACAGAACTGTCTCACTGTTTGAATGTCCACTTTGTATGCTTAATTTTGTAACTTGAACAACTATTTCTAAGAGGACAATATGTAATTTATCAACTAATGATTTACTGGTTTTTTTTTTGAGATTCTGTATTATTTCTACCCTTTTTCTGTTTTGCTTTTTTCTCTTTAAATAAAATTTTTTTAAAAAAGAGTAGAGCTTGCTACAGTTCCCAAGCCAACTTCAAAGTCCTGGACTCATATGATCCTTCTTTCTGAGTTTCCCAGGTAGCTGGAACTACAGGCACATGCCACCATGCCTGACTTAAAAACAAAGTAATTTTTATAGTAATGCATGCCAGCAAAATTCCTTGCCTAAGAGGTATTTTACTCATGAAGCCCCAGTGATCAGAGATAATTTTATTAGATGCTAAATCAAAAAGCAAGAGTTATTAATTTTAAGATCTGCTTTCAGTTGGTATGCTGATGTATTCAGCCAACACAATGGGAGAAGACACTTCTTTTGTATAGCTAAATTATTCAAAATCTGATATTAGTGTTTTTATGTTTATTTCTAAGTCTCCTAAATAGACCTAATATCAGTTAGAATAGTACTTGCAAATCAATGTGATCATTCTCCTGGGCATTCATTCATTTCTGGCTGGATCCCTTGAAAGTATCTCCAGACAGAATTCTTAAAGCTCTTAAAAGCATTAGATTAGAGTAGAAGAGTTTTAATTATGAAATAGTACTTTCAGTCAGTTACAAGATTTAGAAAAAGAATAAGAAAAAATTTTTCAAACAAAATCCACCAGCACACAAATCTAACCTCAGACTGATTTGGAACAATATGTTGACATTACTTCATGCCCTTAAACAAACTACGTGTCTGTTTGCTATCTTAGCATCTTCTCCCATAGGGCTATTCCAGTGCATAGGGCTATTCTAGTGCAAGGAATGAGCAATGATCACAGAAGTGATAAGAGCTCTTTAACAACTTGCAATCTTGTGGTTTTCAACAACAAAAATTCAGGCTGAAACTGTCCATAAAATTGACTTTCATTTATTTCAGTTGCAGAGTTTACATCTTGCTCTCCTCTGACCTCCTCTTCTCTACCCATATGTGCTCCTGAAGGAAAGCTAGATGATAACCCTCTGCCTTAGTTCTTTCGAAGGAGCAATATAGCACTACACAAGGAATTTTATTACCTTCTTGGTGAAGACTCCTTTCCTGAGATCTAGCCACTGCACACAGATGCAGACACTGATGAGTTGCTTCCAAATCTCCAAAGCTCAGATTTGTGTTTTCAGCACAATAAGGCCAAATGTAAAAAAAGGAGAAATATGTTATATTCTAATTTTTTTCAAACCACTTGTAATAAAAATTAAAATAGGTGCATACCATAGCAACAAATTAAACTTCTTTGACATTGTTGTCACTCTAGCACCATATTGAAGTTCATCAAAATAGCTATAGAAGAAGCATGAATAGCAACAATAACTTGCAAGGTTGAAATAATTGCTTGGGGAGAGCTTGATGTTACAAAATAGCTATCAAAAAGAAAAACAGCATTCTTGGCCCACAGGAATAAGAGATTCAGATAAAAATGTTTTTCTAATGAGCAATGTGCTTAGGTATAGTATTATTACAGGAAAGACAAAATTCCAATCGTCCTTACTAAATTGCACCTCTGCTAACTTTAGCTATTTTTGGGGATTTTTTTTAAAGCATTTCCAAGTTACAGAAGAAATATGCATCATTCTTTTGTACATGGGAATGAAATGTGATACCTTTACTCTCTCCCTCTCTCTCTCTCTCTCTCTCTCTCTTTCATTTTCTGTACTGAAGACTGAACCTAGTAAGCACTGAGCTACAACCTCAGCTTTCTTGATTTTTTAACGTTGTGACAGTCTTGCTAAATTACCTAAACTGGCCTGAAACCCGAAATCCTCCTGCTTCAGTATCAAGTACATGAGATTATAAGATTTCACCACTGCCTGGCTGAAACAACTTTCAATGTAGTTTATTGCAATATTGAGATGATTTTAACAAGAGTTATCATTTGAGAGTGCTGGCCTTTATGTACTTTATTTGTAATTCTCACACAAAACCTGCATTGATAGTGCTTCTATTTAAGGTTAAAATTTACTCAAGACTACTACGTCAGAACCCTCAGTAAAATCTGGTTTCGCCCCAAAGTCTGAGCTCTGTTTATGATGCAGTGACTTTTAGATACTTGTTAAAGAGTCTCTTACTGTTGTTTTTGGTATAACCACCCTATTTCAGGCCACAATTTTATTGTTAGTACCTGTAGGAACTCTGCACCTCTATATTATCAATGTCAGAAATGTTATAATGAAGCAATTCCCTTCATTCTGCCTCTTAGTAGGTACTAAGATTTAGATATGATTTGAATGTGCCCTGCCTCCCAAGGTTTATGTGTTAAAATTTAATTTCCATTGTGAGGTATTACATAGCTGCAAAGTTAGTCTGAGTATAGCATTTAGAGATAGGAGTTTTTCGGAGGTGATTAGGATTAAAATCATTAGGGTACAATGCCCATGATTGAATCTTGGTGACTTTATAAAACAGGGTAAGAAATAGAAAGAGGTGCAAACACTCTTGCACTCCCTGTTCCTTGGCATAGCATACTGCACTCCCTTGGAACTTGGTTGGCAAAAAGCCATTTCCAAACACAGCCATTCAACCTTGCCCTCCAGAACTGTGAAACCAAAAGAAATTTCTGCTTGTTAAAATTTACCAAGCCCGAGGTATTGTGTTATGGGCAAAAGAAGACAAGACTACTACAGCAGGAAAAGGTTCTAACTGGATATTAAGCAAATGTTTTTTCTCTTTTACAAAGTTCCATTAGCTGGGTTCTCCAAACTATATGGAAGAGCTGTCAAATCCTCCTGCTCAAGATTCACCTCTTAAACTTCATTCTAGAAAATCACTAAAGTGTGACCCTGGAACAAGAAGCTTTAAGGTCACTAAAATGTAAGACTTCATAACTTTTTAAATAAATGGTGCTGGGGAAATTGGCTATTCACATGCAGAAGACTGAATTTAGACTCCTATCACTCAACATGTACTAACCTAAAATAAAAATGGATCAAAGATCTAAATGTTAAGACAGAAATATTTAACTGTTAGAAGATCAAATAGATAAAATTATTGGAGACATAAAAATAGGCAAGGACTTTCTGAACAGATCCCAATTACACGAGAAATAGGATTAGGATTCAACAAATGGGATCATTAAAATTAAAAAGCTTCTGTACAACAAAGTACAGTGCTTCTGCACACCCTACAGAATGGGGAAAAATTGTGTGTTCTTCCTAGGACTAACACTAAGACTATACAAAAACACTCATAATAATTAGATCTTCCAAAATAGAAGACCCATCAAAAACAGGCTACTGAAATGATTAAGCATTTCTCATAAGAAATACAAATTGTCAAAAAATACATGAAAAATGTTCAGTATCTGGCCATTAGAGAAATGCAAACCAAAACAATACTGAGATTCCATCTTATTCCAGAAAGAATGACTATTATCAAGAAATCAAACAATGATAAATGCTGGCCAGGCTTCAGGGTAGGGAAAATCCTTTTGCATTGTTTGTGGGAATGTAAACTACTATAACCACAATAGAAACCAGTACAAAGATTCCTCAAAAAACTAAAAATAGAAATTCCATTCAAGCCAGCTATTCCTCTTCTAAGTGTCTTCCCTAGTTAAAGTTATCATATTACACTGATACGTGCATATCCATGTTTATGACAGCACAATTCATAATAGTTAAATCTTGGAAGCAGCCTATAAATTCATCAATAGATGAATGACTAAAGAAAATGTGCTGTTCATAAACACAATAGAGTACTACTCTGCCATAAAGAAAGATAAACTTGAGCCTTTTTTATAGGAAAATAAATTCACCTTGAGACCATAATGTTAAGTAAAATAAATCAGGCTCACTAGCTTAAATATCACATGGTTTCTCTCATATGACAAACCCAAAACACAAATAAAGAGCAAAATAAAAGATAATAAGAAACAGGGAGATTTCTGGGTGTGGTGGTGCATGGTTGTAATCCCAGCACTCTCAAGGCTGAGACAGAAAGATTGTTGTGAGTTCAAAACTAGCTTGGGCTACAAAGAGAGTTCAAAGCCAGTTTGAGCTGCATAAAAAGATCCTGTCTCAAAGAAAGAAAGAAAGAAAGAAAGAAAGAAAGAAAGAAAGAAAGAAAGAAAGAAAGAAAGAACCTTTTACAAAAAAAAGGAGACCAAGAGATGGAGGGGGAGGGGATGACAAATTGAATTAAGATGTGTTATTACATGGACAAATGCCCCATGAGAAATAAATGTAATCATTATGTACTACCTACATATACTAATAAAAAATAAAATTGAAAAAAATGCCGAATCTCAGGCTCCATCTACCAGCTGAGTCAGAATTTACATTTTAATAAGATCTGGGATCAACTGAAATAAGTCAGTTGAAATGCTCAGATAGTAATGCATTCCAGTAAAGACCTATTGTTTCATTCCTTGTCTTCTCAATTTCTCTGTTTCTTTTTTTTTTTTTTTCCCATGGAAGTACACTTTTATTTTTTTTTTATATTTATTTATTTATTTTGATGCCGGAGATTGAACTCACAACCTTGCGTTTGCCAAGCAGGCCCTTACGCACTGAGCTAAACCCCAGCCCGAAGGTACACTTTTAAAAGGCCAGCTTTCTGGACATGCTGGCACATGCCTTAATCATAACACTGAGAAGCTAAGGCAAGAAAATCTCAAGTTTAATTCCAACCCAGGCAATTTAGAAATTTAACAAGACCATGTCTCAAAAAATAAAAACCATTAAGGATATAACTTAGTGCAAAAACTCTGGATGCACTCGCCAGCATTGCAAAAAATAAATGCCCAGGTGATTCTGCACACACCCAACTATGAGTTCATTTCTCTTCTTTTCGCAACAAGTGATTTAAAAGAGGACTCTTTACTCCCTGAATCCACTCACTTCTCTGCCCAGCACAGTGTAATCACCTTCTACTGCCTGACTGCTACAATATGCTAAGCATTATCCTTGGCTCTAAAGATAAACTGGTGTGGTCCTTATCCTCACATGACTATTACTGCGATTGTCCTCAGCTCATGACCCATTTCCTAAATAGTTAATTTCAATGAATATCTTACATTCATTATCAAACAGAAGAACCCAGCTGCTTTAAGTCAGATATTGAAGACATTTTGCTAAAACTAGAAAACAATGCTACACTTCTTGTTAAAGAAAAAAAGAGCTATTTTTAAGGTATTCCACTGGAGCTCAGCCCCATTTATTTGAAAAGTCAAGGTTCATCATGTGAGATTATACATAGCCATTTCCTTCTAACCTGAATAGCAGTCAAGAAAGACAGTCACACAATATATATTTCAAAGGTCTGGAGTTCTGCAAAAAAAAAAAAAAAAGTATTTCAATTATTTCTACTATGTCTATAAAACTAACCCTATAGTTCTATTCAACCTGCACTTATATGAACAGGATTTCTCCATAGGTTAAACACTAAATATTAAGTAAATTTCTTTGCGTAGATTATTCCTTTCATCCACCAAAAAGGTAGAGTGAGGTACTATCAATGACCTAGCCAGAATCTTCGTTACTTTTCCCTCATTGCTGGGACAAAATACCTGACACCCAAAATTAAGGAAGGAAAGGTTTATTTAGCTCACAGTTTCTGGAGGTTTCAGTCCATAATCAACTGGCTCCAAAACCAGGTGGCATGGCACAGAGGCAACACTTCAAGGGAGCAGAAGACAGCAAAAGCAACAAGGGCAAAAGCAGAGGAAAGCAATCCTCATTTCTTCTCTTACATTGTAAGCAGGCTATCCCATCCCCAGAGTGGGTGTAGCACTCACAATTTCTGTTCCCTCCTCTTTTACAAGATGAAGATGTTTACAAAGTGAGGACCCTAGCCCCATTAAGTCCCTTAGTTAAACTTCTAAACTTTTTTGATGCAATGTATCAACCTTTACAATCCAACCCTTGTCAACTTGGTAACCAGACACATGTCTTTAAATCAGTTTCCAGCTATGAAGACATGCTTATTCTTATTATTTTACAACTAGAATGTTGTAACACAGGTTTAACAATCCTTAAGAACCAATATTGTCTATTGACATTATATTACATTAGAACCCTTACATTTTGAACATGGACCTCCAGAGACTTATGTACATTACTTTATGCTAAAAGCATTTAGTCTATCTGCAAGAGTTGCCAAAGTCCTAACAGTCTCAGCATTAATGACAAGTTTAAGTCCCAAGTTGTCTCTGAAATTTAATGCAAACTCAATTGCAAGCTCCTGAACAAATGATAACAAAGTTAAACATTTCCAACATACAATGGCACAAGGTAAACATTTTCATTCCAAAAGTTACAAACAGGGATACAAAGGATTAGGATGAAAACAATTAAGCAAGAAAAACATTAAGTCCTGTAGCTCCACATCCAGCATCTGAAGCAATCTGTGGCAAATTGTGAACTCCAAAGGACTTGAATGAGGCCTCCCCTATGGCACTTTTGGTAGCTACAGCTCCCACAGTTTCTCTTTTAGACCTGCATTGCTCCCTCCTTGCAGTTTTCCTTAGATGATCCACCTTCCTGGTTTTTCCAAACTCCTAGAGTCTCCACTGCACCTTTGGTTTCACCCTCACAGCTTCACACTGCCCGGCCTACTAGGCCTTCTGAAACTAGGATGGAAGCTTCTTAACCGCAAAACTCTTGCATTCTGCATACACCTAAAACCAGCACCACATAGATGATGCCAAGGTCTGCTGCCAGCTGCAGCAGTACCCAGGCTTTCCTCTCTCTTGCCTATAGGGGTGAAGTGCCTGGATCACTCCACACTCTGATTCCAATTCTGAGGAACACATTTTCTATGCCACTGCCATAATGGAACATAGTGTTCTATGGCTTTCTCAAAGCAAAATCTTTTACTTTTTCAGTTTTGAGGCTGCAAAGGGTGGAGACTTGCTGCTTTTCATGATGCTTTCAGACCATCTTTTATATTCTCCTGTTCCTTCTCAGTAATAGAGATTTCCTCAGCTCTGTCTTTGCAATCCACAGCTTTATTCAAGTTTCCTTTCTGGCCAAACTCACAATGTTTTAAATCGTCATGTTGAGCTATTTGCTCATGATTTGCAACATAAAACTGGCCAAAAGCCCACAACAATATCCATGCCACATCTTTAACATTCAACTGCCTTGAAATTTCTTCTGCCAGATTAATTAATCTGACCTTAATCTTAGTCTCAGGCAAAGTCTCTGGACATGAGCAAAATACAGATAAACTTTTTGCCAAGCTATAACATACATCATCTATAGTCCACCACTCAATGCAGTCCTTCCCAGAAGAAACCTCCCAAACCTGGTGTTTACTATCAGGATTTCTATCAGTCTTTTAGCCTTCTGAGCTCTGACCAGAATCTCCAAGCCTAAGGTATTCTAGTGCTACTCTTTCAGGTGACATCTCCAAACCTTTCAAACTCTTCCTACAAGCCATTGCCAAAAGTGTTAGGACACATACAGTTATACCAATGGCCCCACTCCTGGTACCAAATTCTATCTTGGTTAGTTTTCTCTTGTTGCTGGGACAAAATATCTGACATTCAAAGTTAAGGAAGGAAAGATTTATTTAGCTCACAGTTTCTAGAGGTTTTAATCCATAATCACCTGGCTACAAAGCCAGGTAGCATGGCACAGAGGCAACACTCCCTTCAAGGCAGCAGAATACAGCAAAAGCAACAAGAGCAAAAGCCTCTTTTCTTCTCTTATATTGTAAGCAGTCTATCCCACCCTTAGAGTGGGTGTGGCATTCACAGTCTCTGTGCCCTCTACTTGCACAGGATGAACATGTTTACAAAATAAGGACCCTGGCTCCTGGCTGAGTCCCTTAGTTAAATTTCTAAACTTTTCAGGTTGACACAATGTATCAACTATTACACCAGACTTGAAAAAAATGCACATGTTTCCTTCTTTCTGACCCTACAGAAGAAATTTCTGCATGCATTTCACTTGGACTCTTCATTACAAGGAAATTTGGGGGCCTTCTAGGAAGTGGCTTGGGCTTGGCTCTCTTCCATGGCTAAGGGATATTCATCCATATTTTAGCTCCAGAGTAAGTAGATTCACAATAATAACTTTCAGAAAAGAAATCTACAACTCAATATTTGGATACTAACTGGAGACAGTTGCAGAGATCAGATCAGGGAATCTAGGAGATGCTCAGTAGGTGAACTGCATCTTTTTGAGTAGCCCAGTTTGTCCAGATTGGAATGGCAGGCCAGCTGTACCATCAAGGGTGGCCAACAGAGCAGTAGCACATTATCCACTGGGGAAGCAGGTGATCCTGGATCATGTCACTATTCACAAAGACCCTGTTGTAGGCCCAGCCTGCTGGGACATGGTCCAGAGTGAACTAGAATTTAGAATGACTGGGATATTGGGCCTGCAGTTCCTCCAAGTTCTCCCACAGAATTATGTCCTTTTCAGTCTTGTTGGCAAAAAAGCAGAAAGCACTGTGTTGGATCTTCAGGGACTTTCAAAACCAGATCAGTTGTGGCATTGGAGTGATTCCTCTCCCTTCAGCCATCAGTCACAGATTTTTTGTTTGTTTGTTTTTTGTTTATTCCCTGTGTAGAGGTGGTTGTATGGCATTCAGGACTCATGCGTATTTCTTGTTGGACTGAATGTTAAGATACCCTTAATGGGCCATGTTGGACCTTGGGGCACTAGGAAAACAGGCAGCCACTAGCATGCTGCTCTGTAAGTGGCTGTGGCCTGGCAAGCCATGGCCAACCCAGGGCAAGAACCATGTCAGCGTTTCCTGAGACCCATGACGCACCATGCTGGACCTTGGGGTGCTGGGAAAACGGGCAGCTGCCAGCATGCCACTCTGGTAAATGGCTGTGGCCTGGCAAGCCATGGCCGACCCAGTGAGAGAACCATATCAGTGTTTCCCGAGATCAGCAACACGCCATGTTGGATCTTGGGGTGCTGAGAAAACGGGCAGCCAGTTCACCACTCTGGTGGGCAGCTGTGAGCCTACAGGGGTGTGGGCTAAGAATCAAACATCCATTCCTCCCCCCACACACTAGCAAGTGAGAGCCAGAGATCTGAGCATGTCTTGTGAGTTTGACTATAGGCAATATAGCAAATAAGGGGGATTTTCTTCTGCCATCTCTTTTGAAGGCAAATATTTTTGTCTCTGTTTTGCTCTGTTCTGGTTGATGGTGTTGCTCTATTCAATGTTCTGTTTTTGTGATTTCAGTATTTCCTTCGATGTTGCTCTGCCTGATTGAAGGAATAACTATTGTGAAGAAAACCAGATATACTATTGTACCTATTGCTGTTATCCTGGTAACCTGCTGTGAGGTTCTGTGCCAATTTGACTGCACTGCCTCAGTTGGCTATGTCCTGTCTTGTTTTGCTGTATTTGACTACCTTCAAAATAAAATAAATAAATAATAAATAAATAAGAAAAAGTAAATAACAACAACAAAACAGATCAGTAAGGTACTGAGCAAACTGAAACATGATATAACTACACAGATAATGGACTTAAAAAGCAAAAGGAGGAAAAGAAAGTGCTCTAAAAGATATAACTGCATGTATATTTAAGGGTGTAGGATTGATAATTATGTTGCTACGTTTTTGTTGGATCAGAGAACAGAACTGTCCGCAGCCTCACTCTTTGAATGTCCACTCTGTATACTTTAATTTTGTAACTTGAACAACTACATCCAAGAAGACAATATGTAATGTATCAACTAGTGATTTCTTACTGTTCATTTTTTTTGAAATTCTCTATCATTTCTACCTTTTTTTTCTGTTTTGCTTTATTTTTCCCTTCTCTTTAAATGAAAAAATTTTTAAAAGATACCCTTAATGAAAAGATCTAAGTAGTCTTGGTTCTCATTATGGGTGACAAGAGTGTATAGTCTGATGACCAAGCCACAGGCAGCCTCAGAATGTGAGCAATGGTTCTCAGGGCAAAGCAGAAGCTTTCTGCATTGTGGTTCATAGTCATCTTTTCTAGGAATTGCAACGGGTTCTTCTCACTGGGTCCAGGAGAAGGACCTACAGCTGGCAGGGTCTTTGGACCAAATTGATGCCCATGGCTAGGCCTAGAAGAGTAAGTAGTCCCAACCCCAGTGAGGCCAGCAGGACTTGGCTCTGCATGTAGAGGAAGCAGCATGATGGTCGCTCTGGGTAAAAGCCCAGAGCATGGGTAGGGAATGTCTCATAAGACCAGCCACTCCAGAGCTCCAGAGACATAAAGCTGGCCAGTGTTTCCAGCTTGGAGGCATTGGGACTTTAACATTCAGGGAGGGTTCAGAGTCCTTCAAGTTGAGGTCTGTGGTAGGGGCTCCTAGTCCGGACCAGAATGCCAAGAACAAACAGGCTGTGGTCCCGTGGTACAGGATATGAGATGAAGATCTCACCAGCAGTCTTCAAAAAGAGCAAATAAAAAAATAAAAATAATGTTTATGTTAAAATGAAATACGGTCCTTCCACTCCCAGTATTGGAGTGAGAACTCAAGGATGCTCTATATTCAAAGTTCATCCATGTATGTATTAGTTCGTTAGTTTGTTTCTTTATTAAAATCTCACTAAATTGGCCAAGTGGGACTTGAACTTAGTGTTTCACTTCATTCTTCCTCAGTGTATTTTTATTTTTAAGTGAACAAATATTCCTAAAATGTTTTAATCTGTAGTACTAATAGGACAGTTCTCTGGGATCCTCAATAATTTTTACAAGTGTAAGGGGTTTCTGAGACCAAACAAATTAACAATTAGATTTTATTTTAAAACCAGACTGAGCCACAATTGTAGACACCACTGTGGGGACTGAGGCGAAGGCATGTCAGTTAGAAACCAATCTTGGCAACCTGACTCTATCTTAAAAATAAAGCAAAACAAAACAAAAGGCAGGTTTAATTGCTCAGTGCATCCCCAGTATCAACAAAAGTATCATCAGTTATATAACATTGTACAGATCTAGATACATTGATGTTTTTTCTCTCCTTTTTAATTTAGCTAAAGTCACTTTCCTTAGCCATTCCTCATGAAGTATGAAAACAGAAGATGACTATTAGTTCTCAAAAACAAAAACAAAAAAATCTTTCAAGAAGATATCTAGAAGCGAAAGAGCTGGGTTTAACAGAATTTCTAGATTCAGTTTTTTGAGGAATCTACACATTGATTTCTATCATATTATAATAATAGCAGCACAATTCATAATCTTAAATCTTAGAAGGAGCATGTATTCCATTAACAGAAAAATGGTTAAAGGAAATGTGTTATTTATACACAATGGAGTATTATTCTGCCATACAGAAAGATAAACATGAGTCATTTATTGGAAAATGGGTGCATCTTGAGACCATAGTGTTAACTGAAATAAACCAGACACACAAATTTAAATATCACATGGTTTCTCTTATATGAGAAAGCCAAAATAAAGATAAAGAGCAAAATAAAACATAGATAGTAGGAAATAGTACAGAGATACATCTCAAAGGGGAAGGGGATCAAGAAATGGAAAGAGGGGAAAGAAAGGGAAGCAATAGGGGGTGAAAACAGGAGCTGTCTATGAATGTATGTATGAATGAATGAATATATGTCTATGAATATGTACTAACTCAACACAAGGAATGTAATCAGTATGTACTACAAACATGTATAAAACAAAAACAAAAAAGCAAGGGGATCAAGAGATAGGTGGAGGGGGGAAGGAGGGAAAGGAAAGGGAATGAAAAAAGATGTGTTATGTAAGTGAACCAACTTCCCACAAGGAATGTCAACCTTATATACTACACACATGTATTTTTAAAATAAAATTTTAACATAGAATTCTTCACTGGAATATGTGTAGCCACCAAAGTACATGTTATGGATTAAAAACAGGTGGTCAACTTAATGCCAGCTGGATTATATCAGCAGGGCGTTGAGTGTAGATGTTCCACCTGAGGAAAGTTGCCAGTATAAATGGAGATGTGGAGAAGGAGAAGCTACGCAGTGTGTTAGTGCATTAAGGCGTTAATGCATTGAGGTGTTGTGGGTTCTCCTATATGTTGCTGTTTGAGCCGTTGGTTCTCCTGGAGAAGCTCTGGTCCTCACATCGAGCATTGCTTCCTGGCTCTGGAGGGGAAGACGTGAGCCACTTGGTCTCCAGGATGAACTCGTCATGCTGGCTTCCTGGCATGTACTCGACTGTGCTTGTTGTTGGAGGAGCTCGGGGCTTCGCGTCGCTGAGGATGGCTGTGGTGCTTTTCAGGACAGCCTTTGTTGTGAGTGTGACTTCTCGGCTCCAGCGTAGAACCCTCAACCTATCGGCACAGCTCCTTCACCCTGCTGGCATAGACTTCCTAGTTTCCACCACTGACCTTTGGGCCTTCCCAGCATGGATCCGTAAAAGAGACTAGCGTGAGTCCTTCTTGTGGGCTCTAGACTTCCTGTTGGACTCGTGGGAGGCTTTGTCATGAGCTCTGGGTCTTCATCTGGATTCATGTGGGACATTGCTGTGGGATTCAGACCCTTGGTTAAATATTCTATGTCTTTAGCATTGTGGATAAATTTCCTGCATTTTCTTGTGTTAACTCTGGTTGACCATCATAAAAATAATATAAATTCCAGGTCCTGATTCTAATTGTTCTCCTTGCAACCCCTGACTACAACAGTACATGTTTAGTTTTCTAAAAATGGAAAAAAGGTAAAAACCAAAATAATAAGGTGAATATTTGGTTTCAAGTATTCTTTCTGTGAGTTTGTTTTGCCCACATGCCATGTTTTCTAAAGTTCTTAAAAATTATACTGTTAGCCATGCATGGTGGCACATGCCTGTAATCCCAGAACTTAGGAGGCTGAGGCACAAGGATCACCTCAAGTTTAAGGCCAGCCTGGGCTACATAGTGAGTTCAAAGCTGGTCTGAATTGTATAGTGAGACTCTGCCTAAAACCAAACCAAACCAAACCAAATTGGTATTGTTGTGCTCTTATCTTGAATACTTCATATGTACCTGATTATCAAACCATATCATAATATTGCTGTTAGAGTGACTATTTATATCATATTAAAATGAAAAATATTTAAGGTATTTGCATTTTATTTATAGAAGAGACCAATTCTCTTTAAGAATGCATCTTTTAAACACCACAAAATACAATGCCTCTGACTTGAGGGTAAAAATACTAGCAGTGTAACATTCACATTAACTGTGGAGGCTGTGGTCAGATGTGTATACTTCTTTAATGGGAGTGGAGGAGAGAAAGCCTGCTGGCTTTAAATACTTGGCATTCAGGAATAAGGAAAAGTGTCCCTTGTAAACAATTACTCATACTGCTTATCCCTAGAGGAAAGCTCAAATACAATCTTTTTTCCTTCATCTTCTACCACACATAGTTAAATTCTCAGTAAACAATACAACTTTTCATCAGACAGGTTTTACTGCATTTTTAAAATACAGTCTAATTTACATCTTTCACCAGTGCCCCAAGTCTTTCTTGCTTAGGACAAAAATAAAGTCTCAAGAAATATGTTTTCATCTTGTAGTCATAGAAGATGTTTTGGACACAGAGATGTCATTCTTTAGCTCTTAAAGAAAACATTATTGAACACAACTTATTTAATATCAACTATGTTTCCATGTTGATAAAGGTCACAGTTTTGAATAAAGCAGCTAAAATGTGTCATTCATAGCATTTGAGATTATTCTTGTTCTTTTCTTTGTTTTGTTTTGTTTGTTTGATGCCGGGGATTGAATTCACAACTGCATGCTTGCAAGGCAGGCACTTATACTGCTGAGCTAAATCCTCGGCTATTTTTTCTTTTCTTTTTTTTTTTTTTTTTTTGAGACAAGGTCTTGCAGGCCTTGAACTCACTATGTAGTCCAGGCTGGCCTTAAACTCACAGCAATCTTCCTACCTCAGTCTCCTCAGTGCTGGGATTACAGGTATGCACCACCATGCCTGGCTTGAATGTCTACTTTGTATGCTTTACTTTTGTAACTTGAACAACTATTTCTAAGAGGACAATATGTAATTTATCAACTAGTGATTTCTTACTGTTTATCTTTTTTCTTTGAAATTCTGTATCATCTCTAACCTTTACATGCTTTTGTTTCTCTTTAAATAAAAATTTTTTTTAAAGTGTATTTCACACTTAATTTTTAGGAATAATTTTGTGATAACACAAAGAAGAACCTCATTTTATAATCTTGCCAGAGAATCCTAGAAGATAAAAATATTAACTACTATTTGTATATAAAGTCCTTGATTTTAAAATTTTTATTAGTACATGATTGCACCACATAATTTTCATTCCCCGTGTGGAGGTGGTACATGTTCATAACACATCTTAATTTAGTTTTTCATCCCCTCCCTGTCCTTTCTTTTACTCCTCCCTCCATCTCTTGATCTCCTTCCCTTTTGAGAAAGATCTATTTCCCTGCTTCCTATTATCTATCTTTTGCCATGCTCTTCATTTATAATTTGGGTTTCTCATACTAGACAAAGCATGAAATAGTTAAGCTTGTATGTCTGATTTACTCCACTTCACATTATGGTCTCAAGTTGCATCTATTTTCCTAAAAGTGACTTAAGTTTATATTTATGGCAGAGTATTACTCCATTATGTGTAAATAGTACATTTTTAAAAATCCGTTCATCTGTTAGTGGACATATAGATTCCTTCCAAGATTTAGCTATTATGAATTGTGCTGCAATAAACTTATTAGACATGCATGTATTACTATAATGTGATGTCTTTAACTCTTTGGTGAAGAAACTTAGAAGAATAGAGGGGTCAAATGAAATTTTTGTGGAATTCCTTTGTGTAGTTGACATTCCCATCAACAACCTAGAAGGGTTCCTTTCCCCCCATAGTCTGGTTAGCATTTATTACTATTTTATATTTTGATGATAGCCATTCTGTCTGGGGTAAGACAGAATCTCAGTGGTTTTAATTTTCATTTTTCTAATGTTCAGCAATGTTGACCATTTCTTCATGTATTTATTGGCCATTTGTAGTTTTTCTCCTGTATAGTGTCTATTCATTTCACTTGTCCATTTTTTGATTCTTATAATTTGGGGGTATGTATTTTTCTTAGTTCATTATATATTCTACATAGTAGTCCTCTGTCTGAAGAATAGCTGACAAAAAATTTTCCCTTTGTGTAGGATGTCTTTTCACTCTGTTCATTGTTTCTTGTGCTGTGCAGAAGTTTTTTAATTTGCTGTAATCCTATTTGTTGATTGTTACCATTTCCTGGGAAAAGGGGTTCTGTTCAGAAAGCTCTTGCCTGCATCCACGTCTTCAAGAGTTTTACTTATTTTATCTTTCAGCAGGTTATTTCAGTTTTAACATTTAGTTCTCTGATCCATTGTGATTTTAGTTTAGTACATAGTGAAAGATGTAGGTCTGCTGCATTTGGATAGCCAGTTTTCTCAGCATCAGTTATTAAAGAAACTGTCTTTCCTGCAGCATGTTTTTGGCCCCTTCATCAAGGATCAAATAGCTGACAGTGCCTGGGTTTTTTTTCTATTCTGCTCCATTGATCCATGTGTCTATTTTGTGCCAGTACCATGTCGTTTTTACCATGTAGCATGTAAAATAACTTCTAAGACTGGGAATGTGATGCCTTTTGCTTTGTTTTTATTACCTGTGATTGTTTTTGTTATTCTGGGTCTCTTCTGGTTCCATATGAATTTTTGGACTGTTTTCTGCATTCTGTGAAGAATGATGTTGCTATTTTGATTAAGATTTTGTTAACTCTGTATCAATTTTGAAAGTATGGCCATTTTGACATTGTTTCTCCTAACTATAGAGGAACAAGGGATAATCTGTCCATTTTTTGACGTTTTGTTTGACTTCCTTTTCAGAGTATTATAGTTTTCATTGTAGAGGTCTTTCTACTTCCTTAATTCCTAAGTAATCTTTCTTCATGCTATTATAAACAGTATTTTTTCTTAATTTATTTCTAATAATGTGTTCATTGTTAGTGTACAGGAATGCTATTAATTTTAGGGTCGATTGTATCCTAGTACATTAATGAATCTGGATATTAATTTTAAGAGTATTTTGGTGGGAGAGGAGCTAAAGATGGCCAATCAGTGAGCAACAAAATACAAAGCCTCCCAGGAGAAACAACTCATATGCCAGAATAAAACATCCTGGAGAGACCCAGACAGAGGGAGATGGGTCCTCTTGACACAGGAAGAAATTAAAATGTGAAAAAGCACATCAAACATGCAGTCCCAGGGCTACAATTGGAACAGCTAAAATTATTTGACACGGTGTTTTCACTGTGACCTGCAAAGTTTGCACAGCCTGAATTCGCAAATTTGCACTGACCGGCAGAGCCACCCAAACTCATTCTCACCGCCTCTCACAGGAGCCACAGCTGCACTGAAGTTGGGGGTTGGTGAGCCCAGTGGAAAGCAGAGCCAGTGAAGGGACTTCATTAATCCACAGTCAGTGCTGGGAATGAGACCCCCCTACCAAGGGAAGGGAGCAACCAAATGGGCAACATATTGGAATTGGGCAAGAGGAGCCTGAACTGGGAGTGACAGTGACTTCAGTTGGTTGCTCCCTCCCAAGAGGGGATTCATTGGATTTGCTTGGACTTGGTCATGCCCCTGGTCGGGAACCAATAAGCTGTCCCAGATTGATTCCCTGTGCCTAGCACACACTAACCGGGTGAAGGCCCCTGAAGTTTGGCTGGCCCAGTTGGGAGAGGCAGGCATACGAAGCCCCTGCTTACACCTCAGTGACAAGAGCAGGCAGGAGAGGGTGGAGGTCCCTTGCCAGTATGCTTTGAGAACCATGGCCAAAAGGGAAGGGGGCTGGGACCTCCACTGTATACTTGTGTGGAGGAGCCCAGGACTATGACAGGAGAGAGAGGCAAGAAGAGGCCCCCAGCCCAGAATCCTGAGAGCACTGATCCAGGAGAGGGAAAAACAAGGGAGACTGAGGGTGGCAAACACACAACATCAGATATGGCTTCAATGGACATTAAGAGATATCTTTGGGATCTTGTAGACAAGCTAAAAACTGAAATATCAAATCAGGTAAAGCAAGACATGAGTAGAGTGATAAAAGAAATGCTAAGCATCTCTCAGGAAGACATAAATGGAAGAAGGGAGGAACACAAAAAAAGGAGAGAAAGATTCAATAAATAATATAAAGAAAATATAGAATACATGAAGCAGATTCAAAAAGACTACAAGGAAATTAAAAACTCCATTGAAAGCTGGCAAAACTCCTTAAAAGAAACTAAGGATAGACTATCAAAACTTGAAGACAAGTTTGCAATGTGTGATCATGAAAGGAAAGATATTCTTAAAAATAACAAGGAAACAGGCAGTAACAATACAAAGGCTAGAAGATGACAAGAGAATCTACAATTTAAGAATAAGAAATGTGAGTGAAGAAGCAGGAATACAAACAGGTGAATTACAAAGGCTATTCACAGAAATAATTTTTTTTTATTTAAAGAAAAAAAAAGTTTGAAACAGAAAGAGGGTAGAAATAATACAAAATCTCAAAAACAAAACAAAAAACAAAAATAGTAGCCCAATAAGAAATGACTAATTGATAATTACATATTTTCCTCTTTGAAGTAGTTGTTCAAGTTACAAAAGTAAAGCCTACAAAGTGGATATCCAAACAGTGAGACTGCAATCAGTTTTGTTCATCCATCCAACTAAAACTTTAGCAACATGGTTATTAATCTCACACACTGAAACATACATGCAGTTATATCCTTTAGAATACTTTCTTTTTCTCTTTTTTTTCTTTACAAAAACTATAATCCATTCTCATAAACTACTTAGAAGTTCTACACATGTATAAGTTTCTACACATATACCTAGCCTTTCTGTATTAGAGGGAGAAACAAATCAAAACAAGTCAACAATACAAATTCCTAGAGAAACGCAAAATGAAAAGGACATATAAAACCACAATACTAGGTGATATACGGTAGTTACGATGATGTCTCGTTATTTTCAATAAAATTGTCTATATCATCAAACATAGTATAGTTAAACTTAGCACTGCATTACACTATTAATAAAATCTAAACATTGGAGACATTATAGGACTTCAAAGGCAGTTAACAATCAAACCAGAAGGGGTATGCTATTGAATCCTGTCATCTTCAGAGTAGTTGGCCCTACTCTCAGACTTGACACTCTCAAGCATATCAGATTCAAATAAAATCAGTCAAGATAAAACAGTGATATAACCAATCTTCTCTGTCTTATCTCTGCCATGCTATTTTTCTGTCATTTATTTTTCTCCTTCATTCCACTGTTTGCCCCTTTCTTTGAGGCCTTTCTGCCATTGTTCCTGGAACCCTGGTGATTTTCTTCTCTCTCTCTAGAATGTCCTTCAGTATTCTTTGCAGGGTTGGATTGGTGGTCACGAACTCCCCCAGTTCCTCTTTTTCGTGGAAATATCTTGTCTCTCCATTAATTTTGAGAGACAGTTTTGCAGGGTACATCATTCTGGGTTGGAGGTTATTTTCTTTCAAGGCTTGGAATATTTCGCTCCAAGCTCTTCTTGATTTGATGGTTTGCATTGAGCAGTCCGCTGTGATTTTGATGAGTTTTCCTTTATAGGTAATCTGTTTCTTTTCTCTGACCACTTTTACTATTCTGTTATTGTGATGGATTTCTGGGATACTGATTATTATATGTCTGGGTGTAGATCTGTTTTGGTTGTAGCTAGCTGGAGTTCTGTATGCCTCATTGATCTGAACTTCACTTCCGTTACCTATGTTTGGGAAGTTTTCCTTAATTATTTCTGTGGAAAGAATTTTTATTTCATTTGTATTTGTTGCTGCATCTTCATTTACATATTTTATTCTTAGGTTTAAATCGTCTTGTCATCTTCTAGCCTTTGTATCGTTGCTTCCTGGTTTCTTGTTATTTTGAAGAGATCCTTCCTTTCACAATCATATGTTGCAAATCTATCTTTAAGTTTTGAAAATTTGCCTTTAGTTTCTATTAAAAGGTTTTGCCAGCTTTCAATGGAGTTTTTAATTTCTTGATATTCTCTTTGGATCTGTTTCATATATTCTAGGTTTCATTTATATTCTTCATCAAAGGCTTCTCTCCTTTCTCTGGGTTCCTCTATTTCATTTATGTCTACTTGAGGATTACCCAGGACTTTTTAAAATTAATTTTCTTATTTATCTTGCTTCACCTGACTTAGAATTTCAGATTTAAATTTGTCGATGAGGTCACAGATGTATTTCTTTATTTCCGATGAGGCTGTCTTTGACATTATAGGTTTGCTACTCTCAACCTCTGCATTTACCTCTGCTGGACTCACTTTCCCTGGTTCTGCAGTTAGAGACCTTTTGCTGTTTCTCTGTCTGGTCATGTTTCTGGCCCCCTTCAGATGGGTGGGTGGTGGAGGTCTCTGGGCCTTTCGTATTGCTTACAGTTTTTCTGTAGGGCACTTGCTAGGGAGGTGCTGCCCCCCAGTCCGCTGCGGATCTGTGAGGTACATGCTGAGAGACAGTCCCTCCCCCTATGTCAGTAAACCAGTTTATGCTTCAACAAGTTCATGTGTTCCCTGGGGATGCCACTAGCTCATAGCAGCCTCATCCCTGGCTATTGGGTTTCAACCATGGGCCTGGCCCAGCCCAAGCAGATCCCACCAATCTGCTTTGGACTAGGAGTTGTTGATGGGATGCTGCCTTGGGTTTTGATTCAAGCTGACCCTGCCCAACTCCAAAATGTCATCTAGCCAGTCCTCCTGATCTGGGGAATCCAGTTCCTGTCACTCACCAAAGTTCATGCAGCTCGACTGGCTGTTTCCACTCTCTGTCACAGCACATCCCTCAGCGAGGGTCTGGAGCTCACCAACCCCTGCTCTCAGCAGGGCCATGATCTCAGCTCGATTGTGAGTCATCTGACTCTAAGGCATGCCGGTACAGTGACCGGGGCTTGCCCAACTCCAGCCCTCCGTCCACACTTCTTCTTCTTTCTTTTTTTCTTTTTTTTTTTAATATTCCTTTTTCCTCAGTTTCTTCCTGGGTCATGAGAATTCCTCTCCTTTTGTCTGGCTTTCTCCATGTTGTCAGATTCCAGCGTCTGAGTTTTTTTTTTTTCAGAAAGGCTCTTTTATTGTGCCACCACTCAGTCGGCCATCTTGCAATTCGTTCACAGAAATAATTAAGGAAAACTTCCCAAGCATGGGAAAAGAAAATGACATTCAGAATGTGAAAACTCCAGCCACCTACAACCAAAACAGAGCTACACCCAGACATATAATAATCAAGATATCAGAAATTCAATATAAAAGCAGAATATTAAAAGCCACCAGAGAAAAGAAACAGATAACCTATAAAGGTAAGCCCATCAAGATCATGGCAGACTTCTCAACACAGACCATCAGATCAAGAAAAGCTTGGAGCAAAGTATTGCAAGCCCTGAAAGAAAATAACCTCCAGCCCAGATTGATGTACCCTGAAAAGCTGTTACTAGAAATCAATGGAGAAACAAGATGCTTCCATGACAAAGAGGAACTGGGGGAATTTGTGACCACCAATCCAACCCTACAGAGAATACTGAAGGACATTCTAGAGAGAGAAAAAAAATACCAGGATTTTAGGAACAGTGGCAGAAAGGCCTCAATGAGCAGGGCAGGCAGTAGAATGAAGGAGAAAAGTAGACAAAGGCAGAAAAATAGCATAACAGAAATGAGGCAGAGAAGGATGGCTAGAATCTCTAACATAGATGGCCTTGATACACTATATTGTTAATAGTGTACCAGGATTTAAAACCCACATTGCTCACACCACTCTGCTTAGATGGATTATACTCTGTTCCAGTCATTCTACCTGTACTAGATTTAAAGGCACAGACAGTTATCCTGAAAATAACAGGATATAGTACTGTAATTATCCTTAATTTCCTATTAACTTAATCTACAGCTCTGTATAACCTATACTGTTTTACCATGACTGATCATAATCGAATCTGGTTTGTTAGATCGCTGTTTTGTATTGATAGATTTTATTCAAAGCTGTTATAATTGACAGTATCAAGTCTGAGAGTATAGGCAACTGCACTGAAGTTGACAAGAATCACTAGAATATCCACTCTAGTTTGATTATTACTTGCCTTTGAAGTTTTCTGTCTACAATGTTTTATTTTTACTAATATTGTTATGTACTGCTATATTCAATTATGCCTGATGAAAGACAATTCTATTGAAGATAATAAGAAACAACATAGTAATCATTGTAGATCACCTTGTACTGTGGTTTTATACTACTTTTTGGTTTCATGTCTTTATAGGAATATGTTTTGTTTTGTCTTGCTATGTTGTTTTTCCCTCTAATACAGAAAGGATAGAAATACATGTAGAGACTCGGGCATGCATAGCTGTTTACAGTCTCACTGTTTGACTCTCTACTTTGTATGTTTTAATTTTGTAACTTGCACAACTATTTCTAAGGACATAATATGTAATTTATCAACTAGTGATTTCTGTTTATCTTTTTTTTTTGTTTTGAAATTCTGTATTATGTCTACCCTTTACATGTTTTTTTCTCTTTAAATAAAAAAAAAGTATTTTGGTGGAATTTGAGGGTTTTGTATGTGGAGGATTACATCATCTCCAAATAATAATTTGACTTCTTTCTCTTATAAGTGTTGAGTACTATCTTTAACAACAGTGGACACCCTTGTCTTGTTCTTGTTTAGAGGGAAAGATTTCAGATTTTAATCATTTAATGATATTGAAAGCAGTTTTGTCATAAATGGCTTGTATGATTTATATAACATCCTCCTACACATATTTTTCCCAGTATTTCCATCATGGAAGGATGTTGGATTTTGTTAAAGGCTTTTTTTGGTCATATATTGAGATGATCATGTGATTTTTGTCCTTTTGTTGGTGCACTGCATTTATCGATTCTTGTATGTTGAATTATCCTTGCTTACCTGTGATGAATCCTACTTTGTCATGATGTATGATTTTTGATGATACTGGCATTGTTTGTCAGTATTTTGTTGGGAATTTTTGCTTCTATGTTTATTAAAGAGATTGTTCAATAGTTCTTTTTTTTCAGTTTGGTCTCTGGTTTTGGAATCAGGGTAATGATAGCTTCCAGGAGTTACTTTGGGAGCATGCATTCCATTTCAATTTCATTAAAGATCTCGCTTTGTTCTAAAATCCTTTTGCAATCATTACACATTTTTAAAAGTGTGTTTATCTAACTTCAGTTAAGGACTTGTTATTTTCAAGATATGAGTGTATGCAAATGTGAATGTACACATTCATTGCTCAGTGTCTATTAGGGATGAGTTAAGAGTGCCCCATACCAAGGTCAGAGGATATTTAAGTTCCTTATATAAAATATAACTCACATACATACTCTTGTATCTTTTTGTATCAGATATCTTAAGTAAATGTAAAAACTATGTGAATAGTCATTGTATATAAATGCAATTTTTTCCCAAATATTTTCAATTCATGGTTGGATATGAGGACACAAAGCCTACATACAAAGGGCTAGCAGTAAATATACATGTATTGCACATACATAGGTATGCACAAATGTGTATGAGGGAATATATATATATATATATATATATATATATATATATATATATATAAAATTTTTTTTTTTTGTACCAGGGATCGAACTCATGACCATGTGCTTGCAAGGCAGGTGCTTATACCGTTGAACAAAATCCCTGGCCCCCTACCTAAAAATGTTTCTATAGTTTTTGTAAATTTTGGAACTATATTTGTGCATAATTTTTACCAGCATCAACAGAGGACTCTGAAGTTTACTGGTGCTTCTTTTGAAAGTTATATTAGAAGAAGATTAATGGCTAAAATCTCATTTAATGAAAAGAATGTAGTATTAATGAAAATATAATATTCTTTTAAGTAGGTTGTATGTTATACATAGCTCAATGATAAAGCTTACTTAAGCATTGTACACAAATCACAGATGCAATAAAATCAATTTAATTTGCTTAAATATTTTATAAGGAATTAGAGGTGACTTTCATTTAAGGTATCTTAAAGGTTTGATTCATCACAGAATAGATATTCATAAATGAACATAGAAGAAATTCAAGGTTAATTATGTGTTGCAAAAACCATATATATTTAGATAACTTGAAGCAAATCATTAAATGTACCTGGTGAAAGATGATGTTTAGCCAATTCCCAAAAGTCCACTAGGCAAAAACATTTAGTTTCAATGAGTATTTTTGTTCCATTTCCGAAATATATCATGGCCATTAATAGCATTATAAAGAAGTGAACTATAACTTGATTGGTCTTAGTGTCACTACTTTTCATACAAATAAACTATTCATTTTTGCAATATGTGCAGGTCTTAAGAAAATTACTAAAGTACTATAGGGAGCAGATCTGAAGAAGGAATAAAGTCACAGATATAAATCAAAGAAGGAACAAGAGAAAATTTTCAAGTCATATGTTCCTCAAAGGACAGTTATAAAATTATGGGAGGCCACTGTTTGGACTGAGCTTCTGTACTAAGCTATAAGAGAACAAAACAAAATGGAGTCACTTATGCTAACTGCCACACAAACTGAAAGATTAAGGAAACAGACAGAGCCCAAAAAGGTCAGTTTTTTTAAAAATAAGTCTAGTCTACCTGAGTGAGTTAATGTTACTAAGGAAATTCCCTCTACTTTGGTCCTTCTAAAAGAGTAACCTGAGGTTTACCAACTTTTTTTCCCCACTGCTCTTTTTCTTGTTCTTTCCTTACAAAACCCACTCTTAGGTGTTGCTCAGTGGGTACTCTCATCCTGCCTTTAGTATGGAAGCTTTGATTCATAATTCTTGAATAAAAGTCTATTGTAGCTATAACTAAGTTTAATTCTTGTCTTTTGACAGAACTATCACCCTTCAGTGTGACAAAAAATGCTAGTCCTCCTACTTGCTGATAAAACATTTATAAAATGTTATTTACAGTACATAGGGGATTTTTTTTAAAAGCTAAGATATTTGATCCCCTCAATATGTCTCTAACTGTAAATAATTTAACTTAATGTTTTCAAAATATACTTGACTGTAAGAAAATAGGTGTACCTTGAAATCATATTAAGTGAAGTCAGATAAATTTAAGTATCTCATAGTTTCTCATATAAAACAAAATCAATACATAAAGTGCAAAATAAGTCAGATAATAGGAAAAAAGAGGGGAAAAGCTATTGTAATCCAGCATGGACAATGTATCTAAAAGTGTACCATGATATAGTATAACTGTCTTATGTGTTTTGTATGTTTTTTGGCCTGTAAATCTAGTTGCTAATGTTTATATGATAATTAACTTTTTGATAAGATAAATAAATAAATCTGAGGCTGGTAAAATGGGATGGAGGGAAAAAGAATGAGATGTTTTATGCAGAAGAACTGATTTGCCACAATGAATATAATCATGTACTGCAAACAGGTACTAATTAAGAAAAAAAGGGCCAGGGATTTAGCTCAGCGGCATAAATGCCTGCCTTGCAAGCACGTGGTCTTGAGTTTGATCCCTGGTACCAAAAAAAAGAAAAGAAAAAGAACAACAGGGCCAGATATTTAGCTCAGTGGCATAAGCACCTGCTTGGCAAGCATGAGGTTCTGAGTTCGATCCCTGGTACCGCCAAAAAAAAAAAAAAAAAAAGAAAGAACAACACACACATCAAAGATACTTGACTTCACAATCCCTCTAGTCCGTCAATAGTCTGCAAAATTAGTGTTCCTCACAGGGAGTTCTGAGAAGCTATAAATTCTAGGTAATGTGCCATTATTTTTAGAATCTATTAAGAAATTGTACAATAGAAGAAATCCAGCATAAACAGCAGCAGAAAACCACTTAGAAATATTTAAAATACAAGATATGTGTACAAAATGCAAAAAACAGAAAAAAATCCTTCATTGTTATTAGCATGAGAAAAGCATCAGGCATATAATTTTAGATTATTTATCCCTGTGTCACCACTTCATCCATGCTCTCATCACACAATGGTGGTAAATTTAAAAATCTTTCAAAGTGACCTTCCTAATCATGGTGTATTTTTTCTCATTTATTGTTCCTAAACTCAATAATATGGATCACTCAGGTATTATGTTTAAAATGCAGATTCTAGGCACAGGGTCTAAAATTAATTTCAAACAGTTTCTCAGGTAACAATGACTCAGTCACACTTAGAAAAACAAAGATCAAATTCAGCCTGCAAGCTATTGCCACATTACTTTTTCTAAGACATTTCTCCACATTACTGCCATAGGAATCCACATTAACTCAGTGAATCATGCATAAATCCAGAATTTCATTGTAGATAATCTAGCTGTTCTACTATAGTTGTTCTAACTCAGCCACTTTTGGTTTTTCTTGTTTTTGAGGTAAAGTATATATATATAGTGCTGTATAGATTTTAAATGTGGGACCCCATGTGCTTTGAGTAAAGCACATACTTGAGAAACCACCATTCCCTAAAAAAAGATAAAATATTCCCATTCAAACCATATTGTCTGACCCAACTCTTTCATCTTTCCATTGACTTCCTGTGTGTGTGTGTGTGTTTCTGTTTTTGTGGTGGTTCTGGAAATTGAACACAGGGCCTCTGACAAGCTATGCCAGTGATAGCAACCATGTGCCAATAGGTTCGCTACCACTGTGCTGAGCAAATGTCTGTAACAGCTATTCCCTCAGCACTTAACTATCCTCTAAGACTGAAGCCCTTTCTTCTTCAAAGTACACCCCAAATTCATTAACTTGCCTCCATCTAAATGGGCCTTACTTTTAAGATCCAGTCATCAACATCTCTCACTGAACTACTACAGAGGGCTCCTCACAAATCTCTCTACCTCTGTTCTTCCATCCTCCTCTCCTCACCATACATTTTTCTCAGAGTTGTCAGAGTGATCTTTCAAAACTGTAAATCAAATCAAGCTACTTCCTACTTAAAACTTTCCAGTGGCTTGCCATCACGAATCTGAGTAAATTCAAATGATTTTTCCTATATTTTTAAGCTCCCCTTCTCTGACCTCATGTCTTACTATTTTCTACATTACTTTCTATGTTCTGGTCATAGCCTTTGTCATGATCCATAATATAGTAAGATTTTCCTACATTTTGAGGAAGGAAAATCTAAAGACTCAGCATTCATTCTTCTTTCTGCTCTTCACCACCACTTTTATGACTGCCTACTTTTTGTCATTCAGGGCTCAACTTCAAAGTCACATCTTCACAGAAGCCTTCCCTGATAACAAAATCTAAAGAATCTACTCAGCCACTCATTAACAGAAATCCTAGTTTAATTCTCCAAATAGCATTTGTCCGTGGTAACGTATCTTTTTATGTATTTGTCATGTGTCTCTTCGTGCTATGGAACCTGTCAACAGTGTTCACTACTTTAATTCCTGCACTTAGAAGAGTGCCCATCTCACTATGAGATGTTCAACATGTATTTCCTAAATGAATATATAAACATAAATGACAAAGTATTCATATTCTGCAGGTGGGAATTGTGTCTGGTGTTCCAAGACATGATCTCTTATGAGATCTAAAAGGAATACAAAATCTATTGCTAGTAATCAAAGAAAATAAATCCTTGACAAAAAAGAAAGGGCAAGAAAGAACTGCAGCTTTAACTTGGGGGGAAAAAAATAAAACACATGTTAAGTTTAATTCACATAAATTTTAATCAGTCAAGTTAATGAAAATATCAAAAATTTTTAGTTAGTGTATGGCAGCGGAAATTTAACTTCTATTGCAAATAATACAGTATTTAGTGTTTCCATTGACAATCTACGCTGCAGAAAGAGCAATTGCATTGAATCTTAATTCATCAGGGTCACGTTCCATAAACTTCTTGCAAACTTCTATGGCATCCTATAGGGAGAAACAAGTATAACTTTTCAGTTCATAAATATGTCTTTTATTTACAAATGTGATAAGTAAGAATTTTATATTTTCTAGTTCATAGTTACTGTACTTTTAATCTAAAAATTATGTACTTCATTGATAAAAAGTGAGGTAACTTGTTATATTTTAAAATCTCTAAAATTCAGATCAAGAAACAATTAATGATATCACAGATTCAATGACATATGGGGTATAACAAGCAATTCTTTCAATATTATCTTTTTAAAACTTGACACCTATTCACATAGAGTTCTGGAAATTTCATCTTACATAGATTTTTTAATGCTGATTAAAATTTTTATTTTTGGACTTTCTAAAATGAGCAAGGACAAAAAAAATCCAAATACACAGAACCTTTAGAGATGTTTTAAAGATAATAAAAATATCACTAACACTTAAGCTGGGCCAAGAAATTTTATCTTTACCTCTAGTAAAGTCTCATCACTAGTTTTCCCATGGTTAATTGGAAATGGTTTCCGCCCATCTGTGGAAAACAAACAGTTAAATGCTTAGCTGTTTTTACAGAATAATGTACTTTTATCTTCTATTTTCCTTTTCCCAAAGTGAGACAAAAAAGTGAAAAGATTTTTTAAAATTTATTTTTGCAGTGCTGAGGATCAAATTAGGGCCTCTTGGGTGCTAGGCAAGTATTCTACCACTGAGCTACATCATAAGCCCAGAAGATTCTTTTAAATGATATGTCTAAAATATTTTAAATGTACTAATTAGGCATTTTTCTATTAAAATTATGTAAAGTTTGCATCCATGTTTCAAAGCCTGAATTATCTTTACAAATAGAATTTGTTATAAATAAAAATTTGATTTTAGTTTCCTGCAAATATGTAAAATTTATTAGTAAAATTTTTAAAAGCTATTACTCTACACCAGTGCAGTAATATAAAACAACTGCTCAAATAACCTAGGATTATTTTACTGACCACCAAAATAATTAACAAAATTCAATCATCTTGAATAAACTAATACTCTTTCAATATTATGAAAAAGTCCAAAATTATGTAGACTGGTACTCTGTATCCAAATCTATAATTGCAGATGTTTCATTACTGGTAGTTCATCAATTTCAATCCATAAAAACAGCCCTTTCTAAAATTTTCATAATTTTTAGGATAATAAAAATTTCTTAGTCAATAAGAAGATAAAGAAAAATTGAATGAAAACAAACAAATATGTCTTCATTTAACATGACATTAGTTTTTATAAATTATACTATCAGAACTGGTGATCTTCATTTTTGGACTAACGCTGAAATAAATATTCAAAATCCTAAAGAAACATATCCCCAGATGACAATGACTTGGATTTAACACTTAACCACACAGAAAATATTTCCCTATAACCAAATATTATAACAAATACTGAATTATCCATACTTCTGTGAACATACTATCTTTTTGCAATATAGTATTTTTCAGTATTATGTCATAAGGCAATTCCTTAAGATACTCTGGTGGCAAACACTCTTTGTTAGCCTTTTTGTTTTATAGTTACAAGAATTTGTTATACTCATTAAAATTATGCTGCCCCATTTTATACTGTCATTTAATTTCTACCTAACAGCAAAAGTATAAATAGTATAAATAGGTTTCTTCTCCTTAATCAAATTATTAATATATTATTGTTTGGTATCATACATTAAATTTTAGTTAGAGATTTTCCTTATCAGCAGCCGTTTTTTAAAGTAGCATACAGTTAATTTCAAAAGCATTCTTATAGACTAACATAATTAAACAATTGATCTTGAAATGTTAAAAGAATATAAACAAATGAAACCATATAATATTTTGCTACAACAGCAGTTCAGAGCAAATATCATGATTTCTATTGTTTTTGTAGTCCTGAGGTTAGCTACCTATAGCCCACAAGCCAAATCCAGCCTGTAGCCCATTATTGTATCTCTCTTAAACTGAGAATTGTTACATTTTTAAAAGAAAAAAGTAAGCGGAAGAAGAATAATGACAGAAATAATGTGTAGCCCACAAAACCTAAAATATTTACACGTTCCTTTCTTGAAAATATTACCAAAACAATACGATCTACAAGTTGCCACTCATGTTCCAGTCATGCCATTTGCTTAAAACTTTGAGGGTAGTTTAAGTAAATGAGTATCTCAGTGAAGATCCATATAAGTCAGGAAAAAGTTGCACTTTACAGATGAGTTATGTGACCCTGCAACCTCAGTCTAATTAGGAAGTTATGGGATGGGCAGAAAAGAGGTTATTACCCCACCTCTTTGGCTGTGACTAACCAACTAATTCATTCACATCTTGTTCTTCAGACAGTTTGTATAAAGACCCCAAACACTGCAACACTAACAAGAAACTAAAGATAAGACAGGCATGATGGTGCACACCTGTAATTATAGGCACTCAGGAGGCTGGGGCAGGCGCATCAAAGAATCCAGGTCTGCATGGACAACTTGACAAGGTACAGTTTGAAAACAAAAACAAAAAAAGGGCCAGTAATATAATTCAGCAGTGGATCAGCTGCCTAGCATGCAAGAGGTGTGACCTCTCTGGATTTAATATCCACAACAGTACACACACACACACACACACACACACATGTATACACACACACACACACACATTAATAGTATGTGTAATTAAGTATCAAAAAATATCTGAGAAATGCAAATTAAAAGAACTCTAAGATTCCATCTTATTCCCAAAAGAATGGCTATTATCAAGAAATCAAGGAACAAATACTGGCCAAGCTACAGGACAAAAAGAAGCCTTTCTACATTACTGGAGGGAATGTAAACTAGTATAGCCACTATAGAAATCAGTATGGAGATTCCCTCAAAACTAAAACCAGAAATTCCATTCATCCCAGCTATTCCTCTTTCTAGGTAATACATGCATAGCCACGTTTATAGCAACACAATTCACAGTAACTAAATATTAGAAGTGGACTACATGGTCATCAACAGATGAATGGATAAAGAAAATGTGGCATTTATACACTGAGGAGTACTATTCTGTCATAAACAAGTGCAAACTTGAGTCATGTATAGGAAAATGGGTTCCCCTTGAGACCATAATCCTAGTGAAATAAATCAGACACACCACCTTAAATATCACATGGTTTCTCTTATATGAGAAATCCAAAATATAAATAAAGAGCAAAATAAAGAAATCATAGGAAACAGATCTTTTGCAAAAGGGAAGGCAGAGTGTAGGGGATGAAAAAATAACTGAGATGTGTTATATACATGTATCGACTACCTGCAGAAATATAATCTTTATGTACTGTAAACATGTACCAATAAAAATAACATAAAATTACTGATATCCAATGACAGTCAATGAAACGTAAAAAAATGAAAACTATATAGAAATAAACTCACATGCAAGGCTTTGAGTCTGATCTCTAGTGTTGTACTAAATAAATAAAATTCAGAGAACTGGAGAGCCTCTTCAAATTATACGTATGTTAACAAATTTGTAAATTATAAATTTGTTAATAAAAAATACAGAGTTAAAGAAAGGTCACAGAGACCAGAACAAAAGATAGTGATGAAAAATAGTAGAGAAAAAAATTATAAGTTCCAACAGAGACATTTCAAAAACTAGAACAAAGGAAAACAAAAGAGAAATCCAAAGAAAGAAATTATCCCATACTGAAACTCAGGAGTTTCTAGACTGAAAGGATGCCCTAAAGCCCAAAATTACTGATAAAAACAGAGCTTAGAAAAACATCATAAAATATCATTAACTCTGGATAAAGAAAAGATTCTGTTCAATCCCCAGGCACACCAACAAACAAGACCCAGAATTTTGCAGGATTTTGGAAGATGTAAAAGTAATATACAAAGGGTTTTATGCAAAGTAACAGGTATAATAACTTTAGGCTTCTTAATAGCAACTCCAGGAAGCTAAAATACAAAAGGCAAGGCCATCTAAAATACAAAGGGCAATATCATCAATATTTTGAAAGAAAACTGTTCTTCAACATGAAATTTTAGAAATGCAAGTTCAGACATTCAAGGTATAAATATTCACTTCCCTTACAACTTTCCTTTAACAAACTGCTGGAGGAAGATACTAAAATAAAATAAATGAGTAAACAAAAAATAAAGAAAGACATCATATCCAGGAATAGGAACTTTGACAGAGGAGCAAGTTTAGCATAACAAGGAGACATCCCATGATGATAAATTTGTATAAGAGAACACTAAGTGATAGCTCTGAGAAGATGAAGTTAACAGAACGCCAGATCTTCCAACATATTAAGAAATGCAGACCAAAGGAAAAGAGCCTAGAGGAAACTTTGTATTAAGTATAATTTAAAAACAGTAATAAAACCAAAAAGCCAAATAAGACCATTATTAACTCTGCAGAAATTTTATAAAATTAAAAAGTATGTTACTTATGGCCCACCTGAGAATTATTTTTCTACAGCTGAAAATAAAATAAACACAATTCTTAACTACATTGGGAAAATAGATAATAAGTCTCTATTTTGTGGCTGGAAAAGAAGAGTAAATAAAAAAGTGCAACAAAGGAAAGCTAAATCCTTATCTTCCATTTGGGGAAATCAAGAGATATACTTGGGCAATTCCTATCCTCAGATATGATGGTACTGCACCACACTTCTCACTGGAAACAATTAAAAAGCTGGACCAAATATTTGAAACAGTTTTTAGACAGCTGGGAGTCACTCAGTAAAATCCTAACACCACCATTCTGCCAGGAGACATTTTCTGTACTGAGTGTAGAAAAGAGAAACCAGAGAACAGCAAACAGTGTCGAAGAACTGAGGAGAATGCACGGAAGCTGAGGCATCAAGAATTCATAAAATACCAGACAGCAAGCTTTGGAGGGTTCTTGCCTTCTCTGGACCAGGCCATGACTATGAGCTGATGGAATGGGGAACACTGAGACTGGGACCAGGACTGACCTTGATACTAGTGTGGCCTAGAGTTGTTTACACAGAAAAAGAATGGGTACACTAAAAAAAATACACAAAGATTCACAGTTCAGGGAAGCAAGTTTTCCCACTTTCACAGAAAAGGGAGTCATATACGTAAAAAACCCTAGGTTTAATCTGTGGTATAGACGGAATCTTTTGTGTTTTGTTGTTGCTTGTTTTTAGTGTTGGGGATCAAACCCAAGGCTTCATGTATGCTAGGTAAATACTCTACAACTGAATTATATCTTCATCCCAGAATTAGAACTGATGTAAATTAATGCTTAATATAAAAGCAGAGAAACAGATACAACTGTGTGTGCATGTAAACCCATATTCACATATGTGTGTTCATATATGCAATATATACAATTATTTCTTAGCTCTGTCTTCTGAGAGGGCCTAGAAACATCAATACCTTGGCAGCTATGAGCACATTTAGCAGCACAATCTTGTTCTAAATACCATTTTCCACTAATAAGAACAAGGGCTCCTTGGTGACATGGCTGAACATAGGATAAGGGAACAGAGAATATAAAATGAACCTGAAACATCTTGCTTTACCTAAAAGTACTCAAAGAATAACAATATTATATCAACAGGTTACAAGAGCTAGCTTTAAAAGTTTCCTTCAAAGGCCAAGTCTGTAAAAATTTGAGCATCAAAATATATAGTGCATTAGATTGTAACCTTTTAAGTAAAATGAGTCCTTTCTGACATGAATGAATGAACAAAAGAATGAGAAAGAAAAATTTCTAATGATGAAGGAATTCTTTTCTTTTTCAATCACCATTGGTAACCATTATAATGATAATCAAGTCAGTTAAAAATCATTACTGGTTACTAACTACAGTAGATAAAAATTTGATGAGAAACAATACATTCACAATCTCAAAGTATCTTCTGAAAAAATACTTATTCAGTAATAAGAATGACTTATTAGCTTTGTAGTAGTCAGATGCCATCTAAACTAAAGACAAAAGTTAGTATTACCAGTAATAAGACAAACTGACATCATGCACTGAAAATAAAATGTCACTTCTCAGGAAGTGATGCCAAAAATGCTTAGATTGTGAGGAAATATCAGACAACCCAAACTGAAGGATAATCTCAGAGTAACTTCCTATATTCTTAAAAATAAATGTCAAAGGATGAAAGATGATAAGTAATGGAGAAATTTTCTGAATTAAAGACAAACATGACAACAAAATTCAATACATGATCCTCAATTTGCTCCTGAACCTACAGATGATATAACTGTGATAATCAGCAAACACTTAATGGTACCCGTGTACTACACGTTAATACTGCATCAGTTTTAATACCCTAGTTTTGATAGTCATATTGTAATTATGAAGGAAAATGTCCACTTGTTTTGAGGAAAAATGCATGCCTTAAAGGAGGACAATGGGACATCATGTGTATGATTTATTTTCAAGCGGTTCAAAAATACTAACTAAATCTGGGCAATCTAAAGGAAGAGTATAAGAGAGCACTATGTGTTCTTTCTATAATTTCCATAAATACTTAAAATTATTTCAAAATACAGATTGTAAAAATGTTTCAAAGTATTCCTGTTACTTCAAGTAGACAGTAATTTATTAGTTTTTTTAAAAATCTGCTTATGCAGCCCATTCTGAATTCACCCCCAAACCACAATGCTCCAATTTATCCATAGGAACCATTATATCTATTTTAAAATACCTACTTTGTACTCTCTCTGTATACTAGGAACTTAGTGAGATGCCAAAGAGAAGTGAAGATAAAAACCAGACATAACTCAGTCCTTTTCATCAGTTAACCTTATAGTTTAGTAGAAAATGAGTAACTAAAAACCACCACCATCCTCTGTTGAGTAACTGCCTTAAAGAAATTATCTCAAACCATATCTATAATCAGGCAGCTTTATTTTAAAATATAAGGTAACTTCACTATAATATTTTGAGGCCAGAGATTTATTTCAGTGGCATAAGCGCCTGCTTGGCAAACACGATGCTGTGAGTTCAATCCCTAGTACCAAAAATAAAATAAGCACTATTAACATACACTCTATATGAAATAATATTTTTCCTTAAAAACTATACAATGTTCTCTTAATCATTATTGTCTATTCACTGGCTCAATTTTCTATTGTCTCACTATTCCATTTCAATTTATTGTGCCAACATCAGGACCGCTGCTAGTTTCTACAGCAATGGATCAGTAATTGTCCATCATTCTTTACTTTGTATCTATCCCTATTCTTCATGACATTTTGAAGATTATGGGTATTCTGTATAACTCTGACATTTCTTTAAACAACTCATTTGAAGAATCTAGTCTCAACTGGCCTCTAATTCTCTAACATCTACATCAATCATTCTTCCTCCTTCTGATTAAAAAAAATACACACACAGACACACACACTATATGATGTGCCTTTCTTTACTGAAGTCCTTATTTCAAACCAATTTTAATTTTTTTTGTGTTAATCTTGGCAAGCTTAAAAAAGCACATTTTATTATGTGTAGTTCACTTTTGATATATGCCCTTCCAACTGCTCTTTTAGCCTATGAGTTCAGACAGCAATCTGATCATATTAAGTTTTTTTTAGGTAACTCTTTCCTTCCCATTGAAATTAATGATTTTGGTTTTTTGGTGATGTCACTGTTCACTGTGTAAGTCTCTCATTTTAAAATTAAGCTACCATCATTTTTATAGTCTGGTTATGAATCTCCTTGCTTTGGAAGAACTAAGGATTGAACCCAGGGTATTGAACATGCTAGGCAAGCCAAGTGTTCTGTCACTGAGCCATCACCGTAGAACTCAAATCTACTCTCCTGAGGTCTTAATTCCTCCTTCCACTAACCAGACCTCATCATGCAAAATTCAGGGTAGAAACTCTGCTTCCAGAAAGACCATGAATTTTCAGTGACTGTTACACCTATCTCTATATGAATTTTGTAGGATGAATAAAATGTATCTTCCAAACTTTTCTGCAGGGTTGTTGTATACTCCCAAAACAATGACTTCATTTTAGTTTGATTCTACTCAAGTCACTACTGTAGACAACCCTGCACACTGTGCATTACTATGGCCTTTTACTTGTTCCCTTCAATAACTCCATTTTTTAAAAATAAAGTGTATGATTCTATTTCTGTATTTCAAATACAAAACATCTAAATTTTATGAATCACATTTACAGTGACAAACTGAGTTCTTTTAGAACTCTTCCGACTTTAAGAAAAATAAAAGTGCAAGTTCATACATACATAGCAAATGAAAGGTAAGATAAAGAAGAAATGGTAAGTAGAACTACTGAAAAAGATTTTTTCCTTTTTTTGTTTCTTGGTTTGTATTTTTTAACCAAAAAAGTCATATGGAGAAGGACAAGAAAGACTCATTGTTAGTATTGTTCACTAATTATGAAAAATTACTTAAGAAGTTTCTTCTATTTGGATAATTCAGTTGAAATTATGTGGATCTCCTCCAAGATGTGCTGAAAGAGTCCCCTCACAGAACTTTTCTTAAAAAAAAAAAAAAAAAGGAAGGAAGGAAGAAAATTCAGGTACAGGCTAAAATATCAAGTAATTAACAATGGTACTTTGATATTTGCTAGAGGGAAGCATAAACAGCAGACAGCATACATAGGGACAGTACAAAAGCCTGAAAACCAAGGGGTAACTCATTAGTGAATATAAAACTTGGTACATAAAGATATATTTTAAATATAAAGACAGCTTACTCAGATATTGACAATAACTTAACAAATTAGTACAGACTGCCAAAATAATTTACAGAAGTTACCTATAATGGCTTTTACTTTTTGTTTTGCTAAAATGCAAATATGATATTTAAATGTTTTTGAATATGATGCTTGAGCATCAAAAAAAATTTAGTAAAAAAACCCAACTTTTATAGGGCAATCAATTAACTTACATAAATAAATATCAATAATCCTATTATCATACTTTCCCATTTTGTTTCCCATATAAATGAAAATAGTTCTTACCTAATTCATAGAGATTCCCATCTACATGAACTAATGCAATAAAATGAAGGTCTACTTTTTCATCTATATTTGGTGCCTGGAATAGGAGGGAAAAATACAAATTAACTACAATAATTGTCAAACAAATGAATTAAATACACATAAACATCTACATATAATATCAAATGACATGAGAACATTTATCCAATATAATAATTCCAGGGTTAATTCTTAATATGGTGGATAAAGTAACCATACCTATGTTTGTAAAAAATGTGTTCCTCTGCCAACACAAAAAACAATGATGCAAGCAAATTGTCCTTAGTCTTAGCTGATCTAAAGAGCCAAGTCTTGCTAACCTTGGAAGTCCCCTGCCTAGTACAATGCCTGGTACATAATATACATATACAACGTGCAGTTGTTGATGAAATTAAGGTATCAGCTGATTTAATTTTTAAAATTCAATGTAAGAAAGTTAAAGCATTTTTAATAATTCATGAACAGTGTTAAAGAAAATTTTCAAGTTTGATTAATTGATTGATTTTGGTTTTGGAGACAAAGTCTTACAACCCTCCTGCCTCAGCCTGACCTTGAACTTGCAACCCTCCTGCCTCAGCCTCCTGAATTACAGGCATGTACCACCATGCCTGGTTCAAGTTAAATTTTAAGACATATGGAAAGTGAGATGGCTTCCTTAATGACTTGAATTTAATCTCATGCTTTGAATAATACATTGTGAATAATCAGAATAAAACAAGCATGTGCACTGATTTTAGATTTAAAAAGCTTATAAATGAATAGATGCAGGAAAACAGTTGTAATCTAAAAGGGAAGAAAAAAGTCAAAACAAGTAGTTAACTACCATAAAGCCCAAGAATTTTTCTTTCTTTCATTTTTAATGAACAGTTTCAAATTTAAACTATGGCAAGGTTTTTGTAGCTTACCAAAATCAATTTACATGAGCAACATTTACATCGTTTAGGCATTCAAATAATTCACGTAAAGTCGATTAGTTGGTACTTTGATACACAGTAAGTACATGGCTAACACTAATATGTGTTAGCTATATATCAAATCTATGTGGCTTAAAATGAAGTACAGTAACTATAATATACAAGTGAAACACCAATTTTATAAGTAAAAGTTTTCAAGAGGCGCAAATCAAATTATATTCCACATTATCTAAATAACCCTTTTAAGTAAAATAGATACCACCCTAACTAAAAAAACTATACTTATTTTACCCTCAAGCAATGTACACATTGTAAACTGGTTGTAATATGTAGTTTTCTGGTGCAGTTATTAAAAGGTAAAAAATATCACCAGTTTTCTTCATTACTCTATTTTATGATTTACAGAATGTTTATAAAACATTAATCAATATAGTGACACCTAATCTCTCATTATTCTTCTGAGATGATTTTCCTCAAATTATAAATGGAAGAAATTTAGCATATATTAATGCAGCAAATTAATTCTTCCTAACGTCAGTCTAGAACTGAAGAGTTCCACATTGGTAGGAATCAAAGTTATCCAGCTTCACTATTGCTCCAATACTGGACTCTTGTCTACCACAGTCTTTCTTGTGGAAGCCCCTCCATTAAAAGACACTGCCTAAATTTGTAGCAGTCTAGCCCATTGTTAATTTAGTTAAGAATATCTCTCATATTGAGGTTAAAATGTCTCCCTGTGCTTTCCATCATCCTGGGAAAAAAGCCCAATCCTTCTTGAATATGGTATTTCTTCAAATATTTTATATCTGTAATAATGAGTTGCCTTACTCTCCTAGTCAGGAAAGCAAAAAATATTAGTGATCATTGAATCCAGTACTCTGTTTATCAATGACTTAAAGAGACTTCAATTTTTCAAAGCTAAACCCAAGCAGTTTACAAATTATAAATTCAATTCTGTGACAAAGTGCTAGAATGAATTCCTCATTTGACTAGGAAAAAAATTTATTTTACTCATTCTAAGACAATTCTCCAACATAACATCAAGTATTTTAAATCTTTTCAGTTAAAATTTTTAATAAATTACTACTTTAATTTCTCTTAAGAAAAAGATGTCATACCTCCTATGTTTCATATTTTGCCAGTAAACAAACCATGCTAAAGGTAACAGTAATACCGCTGGAGTCAGAAAACTGATTATTCAACTCCTATGAGCTCTGAGTTTGTTATTTACTTTGAGGTTTAAATGAGATGTGTCAAAATACTTTATTAAGTGTTATATAAAGCTTATGTATTTGCAATTCTAAAACTACATTTTCACAAATATAAGTAATTATCAAATATAGTGACTCAAAATTGCGTCATTGTACCTTTTAACCAGAATACAAAAATTACTAAACCCTAAAGCAGGCATAAAAAGCCTTCAATCTATTATATAAGATAAACTCAAAACTTTTAAGTCTTCTACAAAACTTCAGTATCTATTATGAGTCATTGCCTTTAATCTACTACTCTCAGGGTCTAAAATCCTCAATTCCTCAATTATAAAAAATTATCTCAGTAAAAATCATAAATAAAAATCAAATACTAGCAAATCTATTTCAAAAAAATGACCAACAAATTACAGAAGTAAAAAAACAGAAGCTCTGGATTCGATAATTTTGCCTATACATCAATCCCTTATTTTAGAATACAATATTTCTTAGTTACCTTAAAGAACTATCTATCATTAGAAATTAAATATTAAACAGAAACTTCATTTTTAAAAAAAGTCAAATTTAATATACATGTAATACCAGGCACTGTTCTAAGTGCTTTATATATATTGATTAATTATCTCACAAACCCAATGAGGTAATGCAATTACACCCATCTTACTCTCAAGAAGGCCGAGATAGGCATTTAGTAACAGCAAAGTGTTTAACAGCTAGACGTGATGGATTCTAGAATAAAACTCAGGTAATATGGTTCCAAAATCCATATTATTATACATTATGCTATGAAAATATGAGGCTATCAGGCTGTGGAATATGAAGCAATATCAACATTACATTGAAAATATAAAATTGTAAATGTCAAATTTTATGATGTTCATTTATAATTACAATGCTTTTAAGTACAAAAAAATTTCATATTTACAATTAAAGCAATTGTGCCCTAGTCAGAATTTACAAAATTAGATTTTACTCTATTCATTAAATTCACTTGACTCCCTCACTGTGTCAAACAGCATATAGCACATTAGAAAAGCAACAAGTATCAAAGGGATAAATGAATAAAAATGACAAATGAATGCTGTAACTCAATGACAGTAATGAAAAAGACACACCAGTTTGTTGATACTCAGCATAAATGAAAGGCTACTGGACAATCATATTGATATTTGGTGGAAGCAAATGTTTAAGAAAAAGTATTGAAACTCCACTTCAGAGTTTGAACACAGCTCTAAAAAGGCAAATAAAGAGGAGGAAAGAATGTTCAACATCAACTTCTAACTGTTCTTAAGTGTTAAAATGTTTTTGTTATAAAATTTCCCGTGGTTTCAGCAGTCATGAATTACAGAAATGTCAAGTTTCTTACAACATACGGCACACACCAAAACTTTCAGAAGGCTCTGCCAAACTAGTCAATGCCTTTAATAGTCTAAAATATCAGAAAGACAAGAGTGGTATTTGCTTAATTCTGCAGTTTATTTCCCTTATGATAATTACTGAAATTCCATAATCCACCTCAATATTTAAGATAATTAGGGTTACAAAAACAAATGCACTTTTTAGTAGTTTTCTGGTAATTTCAGGTTACAAAAGAGAAATCATAGAATTTGTGCGAAGCCTATATCAATACACAAAGAGAAAATCTTCATCTCCTACTTGGAAAAGATCTTCAGAAACCGAATAGGCAGGGAAGATTGGATCAAGATTAAACCAAGTACCTGAGCCACCTCAGGGAATAAAATAGCTTAGAAGAAACACCCTACACCATAAAGGATTTAGAGTGAGGACAGAGTAAGTAAAGTGACCCCAGAGCATGGCAAGAGACAAGTCATGCTCAGAAATACGAAAAAAAAAAAAAAAAAAAAAAAAAAAAAAAAAAAAAAAAAAAAAAAAAAAAAAAAAAAAAAGTAACAGATGACAAAGAACTCAGAACGTACACAGCATTTGTTGACCTGAGTCAACTAAATGAAATCAGAAAGCAGAAGGTTAAGAAAACACATACTCACTTTAACAACTGACAAGAACTTAAACATTATCACAAATGTTGATCTGTATACATCAACAAGCAGGCAACCTTATGTTTGCAGAATATGGAGTGGGAAGATGGATGTTTACCAAGGTACTGGGGTGAAGTCAAGCAAAACTGCAAAGCATAGAGGTATGCTTGCAATCTTACTGGGGAGAAAAAGCTAATGGTTGAGTGAATCAAGAGAAAGCACTTTGAAGACTGAAGACGTTTAGGGAAAAATTTTAAAAAAGACTGCCCTTGTCACTGGAAGAAGAGATGGAAGATTGACTACACTTACAACAGAATGGAGACCCAAAGATGGTAGGCGTAAGAAGGGTCGCCAGCGACGAAGACGAAGAGATGGACTGGTAGCCTTTGCAGGGCCTACATGGTTACGTTTGACCCAGGGCAGGGATGCATGGTGACACAATGATGAGGCCTTCGTTCTGCAGTGGCTAGAATGAGGCTGTGATGAAGATGGCGAGGAGGACTACATAATTAAAAAAGAGAATACTTTACTTAGACCACGTTACTGGGTGACCATTTATTCTTAAAAGCAACGTATGGTCATACTTGTATTCATATGGTCTAGCATTTTTAATAATCCTAATCTTTAAAGGTGACATATGAATATTGGTTAAAAATGTGTAAAGGGGAAATACATAACCAAGTATTGTGTCAGGTTATATGTTATAACTTCTGTAAGCGTACATCTGAAATATCAATATAGCCTCATTTGTAAAGCAGACTCAGGCAACTGGATATTTAAAAGCCACTAAAATGGAATTACTGTATCAAATTGTTTTAAAAATGCTAACACACAATTCATGCTACACATGCAAAACACATGAAGAATAATGGGCAGAAGAAAACCATATGGTGATAGGTGATGATAAAAAGAATTCCTTAACAGCATAAGCTCTGAGGAGAAAAACAACAACAATAACCTTTAAAATATTAGCAAGGGTAAAATTTAACTCCTCCAAAGATGATGAGCAGAATATACTATCCCCTTATTTGTAGTGGAAAGCTACATGGAAAATTCCCTGGCCTATTTAAGATCTTTTAATAAACAATAGTAAGAATTAAAATGTGTATCATTTATGTAGTATTCTTGAATATTCCAAGATAGTAGTTGATACTACTTTTGATCTACATAAGCAACACATGAGCCTAAAATAAAACTAAACTCTTTAGATATACCAATTCCATTTATACTTCCAGTAACTCCTGAGATAGATTCAACTATTACCACTTTATAAATGGATTAAGTGACACAACCAACATCATACTGCCAGTAAGTGATAGAGCTGAGAAAGCTCAGTAGTTCACTAGTCTTTCTTTTATTCCAGTGCTGGAAATGGAGCCCAAGACCTTAAGCATCCTAAGTAAACTTTTACCACTAAGTTACATCTCTGACCCAAGTCCAGTGATTGTAATCACTATGATGTATAATCTAAATGACCAAAAAAAAGATTTAATGCCAACTTATCAGATCAGAACCTAATAAGCAGAGGAATAATTCTTATAAGGTTAGATATTTGGAGAATTACTCACTAGAATACTGTAATACTATGAAAGTCAAATCTGGCCCAACAGCTTTCCACAAAATATACATGAGTACAAAAACTAACTTATTAATGATAATCTAAATGATTTATAACTGTCATCATCAATAAATAATACCACTATATTAAATAAAAATAATTTAATGCAATAGGACACAAATTATAATTATGACCACACTGAGAAGAAATGAAAAGAGACCTAAGTTCTTGTGGTATTAATTTCACCAATCAGAATGCAGTCCCTTTATGAAAATGAGAAGTTTTGCTCTGAAGGATTTTTAAAATTCTTTCAATCTTGAATATTCCAAGATAGTAGTTGATACTACTTTTGATCTACATAAGCAATACATGAGCCTAAAATAATAAACTATAAACTGGCAAGCAGGTTCTGAGTTTGATTGCCAGTAAAAACAAACAAACAAACAAACAAACAAACATAGGTATATATAATAGTGTCTGCTCTCACAGACACAGTCTATTCTGAAATTTGTTACATTTAACCTGATTACATTTAAATAAGAGGGAGACAGAAGGAGAAAACAGGAAATTAATGCAAGAGAAAAAGAAATGGTGTGTGGAAGGACAGACTATTAAATCAGAGTTGTGCATTGATAGAATGTGGAAAATTAGGATAGTTAAAACAGGAAAGGTATTCCTGCAAAAAATTCAGAGTGAGAAAAAGAACAAAATTAGGAATAAGTAAAAGATGTTTTGGAGACTAGACTGTCAAGACTGGGATTTGATTCAACTTCAAGTACTGATGGTCTTTTTCTTTTGGTATTATTAAAAAATATAAAACTTTTAGAAAATAATTTCAAATTTATAGTTACAAAAACAAATAATAGAAGATCTGTCTGACATGTTATCCATATTTGTTTCATTATCTGTACTTACCTTCTTTTCCTCTCATCACATAGTTTTCCTCCTGAACTACTGAGGGTATGTTCATCATGGCCCTGTGCCCCTAAATACAACTGTCTCTCAGTATCCATAGAGGACTAATTCCAGGAAACCTAGGATACCAACATCTAAAGATATTCAAGTCTCTTCTATAAAATGTCATAAGCCACACATTATGGCCACATTTGTAGTCCCAGCACTCAGGAGGCTAACACAGGAGAATTGTTTTGAGTTCAAAGCCAGCCTCAAGTAACACAGTGAGTTCAAGGGCAATAGTATATATAGGGAGATCTGGTCTCAACAAACAAAATAAAATAAAATGACAGTACTTCCACACAACCAAACCACATTTCCCCATATTTCAAAACATCTCTAAAGTAAATATAATACCTAATTGTTTTATCATATTGTTTAGGATATAATGACAAGAAGAAAAGTTTGTACATGCTTAATATTGTTACAACTGTAGTATTTTTAAAAATAATATTCTCAAAGTCACTGTCGATTGGATCTACAGATGCAACACTCACATGAATAAATCAGATTTCCTAATACTAAGATAATTTTCTTACAGCAACAGCAATGCAGTTATCACCCCAAATTTTTATTGATACACAGTGTGATCTATTTAAATTTTAAATTATGAATATTTAAATTTTAAAAATTTTTAAAGATTCTTTGCCACTAACACCCCTCAAACCAACCCCCTTGATTCCACCACACATGTCATCTTCTTTGCCACTTTGTGAACCAGTTCTGGAAGTCCTCCTTTATAAGTGTGTTTAGTTGTTCTGTCCAGGCTGCCTTGATATCCTAAACTGATTCAAAACATTTACCTTTCATGTCATTTTGACTTTGAGGAAGAGCTAGAAATCTTATGGTGTCAGTTCTGGTGAGTAAAGTTGATGAGGCAAAAAATTGTCATGAATACTTTTAATTGATTCAGGTCATCGAGGCAGCCAAAAGACACACATGACAGAAAACTTCCAGAACTGCTTCAACAAGTAGTAAGAACAATGAGATAAATTGTTCAAGCAAGAGGGAGTGTTTTAAGGGAAAATAGTGGCAGTGGGCTGTACCTCGGTTCACAGATTTAATGAATTCCACAATTGGGGGCTAGATGGCCATGTTGCATTCATGCAGGGAAAATGGCCAAGGTCATGTTAGTTACCTAAAGCAGAGTTCAAAAACAGAAGCAAAATTTTCCCAAGTTTCTGTTCATGAACAGAAGCAGTGGTGAATTGAGGTATTACTGTATTCTTGCACTGCAATCAATTTTTTAATTTTTAAAAGTTTTCAAATACACCATCCTTAGAAGAAAAAGTACAAATGGCCAATAAAACATGAAAAAATGTTCGTCATTTTTGGCCATTAGAGTTACAAATCAAAACAACCTTTTGATTCCACCTTATTCCAGTAAAAACGGCTTTTAACATGGTCTTGAAAAAACAACAAATGCTGGCTAGATTATAGGGAAAAAGGAACCCTTCAACACTGTTGGGAATACAAATTAGTACAAACACTATGGAAACCAGTATGAAGATTCCTCAAAACATTAAAAATAGAAATTCTATCTGACCTAACTATTCCTCTTCTTTGTATCTTCCCCAAAGAGTTCAAGTCACAATATTACAGTGTTACATATATAGCCACACTTACAGGAGTTCAACTCACAATAGTTAAATAATGGAAGACACCATCAACAAATAATGAATAAAGAAAAATTGGTATATATAAATAATGGACAACTATTCAACCATAAAGAAGGATAAACCTGAGTCATTTATAAGAAAACAGATGAATTCTGAGAACACAACACAGTGAAACAAATCAGCCACAGGTTAAATATGACATGGTTTCTTTAATATGAGAGACCTCAAATTTAAATTATTTAAAGAGCAAAATATAAGAGGGAGGTAGGTAAACTCTGCAAGGATGGAGAGGGGAAGAGTAGGGAGGAAAAAGGAAGTAAAAATGATCAACATATATGTATCACTCTACAGAGGTGAATATAGTCATTAAGTATTCTAAACACATACCAAAATTTTTAAATTTTTATATAAATAATCACCTTCTTTTCTTTTCACACCCTATAAAATACTTTTGTCTAATACCCCATCCATATTTTAGTGCTAGCAGTTGATATGATGTGACTTTTATGGTGTTTTTCCCCAGGGTCTAATGCACAAGCAGATACTAAACTTACTTGTCATGTTTCTCTAGTGTCTTTTAACCTGAAATATTTCCAGTTCATTTTATTTCATTTCACACTATCTGTGAACAGGAGCAGTTTTACCCCTTCCTTACCACCTGACCCCTTCCATATATCCTTTCTTTTCCACTACTGATTGGTTAAGATTTTCAGTATTATAATGAATTTCACAGATCATTTGCTTTTATCTTTATTTCTCCTTTCTTTAGGTTTAATTTGCTTTTCTTTTGCTACTGTAAGATCAAAATTAATCACCGACTTGAAGTCTTTCTTTTCTATTTATAAGCATGTAATGCTACAGTTTCTAACCTCTGCTTTTTCTTTGTTACTTTACGCATTTATGGCTTATAGATTTCTCTTTAATTCCTGCTTAGCTGAACTTTGTAAATTCTGATATTTTTATTTTCATTCAATTAAAAATATTTTCTAATTTCCATTGTGAATTCTTTCTTGATACACAAGTTACTTAGAAGCATGTTAATTTCTAAGTATTTTGAGACTTTCTATATATCTTTTTCTGTTATATACTTTCAATTTCATTCTATTATTGCTAGAAAACACTGTATGATTTAAAATATTTTAAACTTGTTAAGGTTTCTTTTTTTCTCTGAACCTGAATATAAGCTATCCTAGTGAACAGACTATTTCCTGCATACCTGAAAAGAACGTATATTCACCTGTTGTTGGATGAATGTTTGATAAATATCAAAAGGCTGAGTTGCCTGACAATGTTGTTCAGGTCATCTGCATCCTTGGCAATTTGCTGCTTACGGATCACTGAGAGGCGTACTGAAATACAACTATACGTGCAGATTTGTCTCCATTCAGTTCTATCAGATATTGGCCTCATATATGAAGAGACCTGAAGTTTTAGCTGCACACACATATTTTGTTGTATGTATATTATGTCTTGCCAGTAGGTAACCAGTTTATATAATATCTTTTATCATGGGTAATAGTTCTTGTTTCTAAGTCTGCTTTATCTATTGCTAATACAGGGATTCCAACTTCCTTTTGATTAGTATTTGTAATACATTTTCCCCATTCTTTTAACTGATTATAATATGTCTATATCTTTTAAAGTGACTTTTTTGTAGTCTTTTTTTCTATAAAACTGGTAATTTTTCTTTCAGTGTACATGTTGATATTTAAAGCATTTACATTTTATTTCATGTAATTTTTTTTCCTGAATGAGTGGATTTAATAGTGCTTTTCTTATTCAAAAGTATATATGTTTAACTCAATCAAAATAATATAAGAAACTCTTGAATATCTCTAAGTGACTAATGCACATATAAGCCCTTTATACTCCAGCCCTTTCTAGGTTCTATAATGTCTTTTTCTGTTAACTTACCCACAGAATACCACAAATAAATTTAAACATCTTTATAATAGATATACATCACATTATATTTCTTAAATCTGTTTCATAAAATATAGAATAACAGAATCTCAGAAGTGGAAGAAATATTAGAGCCCAACCCTATGTTCAACAAGAGTCTCTACAATTCTCTACAAGAGTCTTAAACATTAGGAGTGAAAGTAATACTTCCCCAGAGAACATGTTCAGAACAATCCCAGTTGCTTACATGTGCAGTATTTGCTCTAAAATATTAATAATTTTCAAAAAGACACAGAATATCTTTGTCACTAAAATGGGGTAAGAGTTAATAAATAATAATATTTTTATCCATCATCCTAATCATTGTGGAGAGAGGGAACTGACTGTTTAAGGAACTGGTAATTTCCAACTCTTACAATAAAAAAGTTTGGGTTTGGTTTTTTTTCCTGATGATAAAGAAAAACTTCTTTGTACCTTAAGTCACCCTTTCTTCCTTGTAGACCAAGCACATTCAGTCCATCAGTTCCAACCTTACATGCCCTTGTTGAGGAAACGCCCTCCCAGATCCTGGGCTTTGGACTTGGTCCAGTCCATCAACTTTGCCCTCAGAGTGTAGACTGTTCAGCCTGGGTGTGACCAGCAGCTGTCTGTCTCTTCCTTTCATGAACACCACTTACAAGTTTTCTTTATTTATTTTTTTTTACAGCCACAACATGTTATTCATCTTTAGTTCCTTACCTAGCTTTTATGTAGCTTGTTAGTCTTCAAACAACAGCTTCTTGTTCCTAATCTGTCATCCCAAACTACTTGCATTTTCCACAATGAAGTGCTAAGTGCTCAAAGAGACAAAATGGACCAGTATTATGACTACAAAAAGACAAGATTCAATCAATTAAGGTTAAGTAACACATATTTCTATGTTCATATCTCAAAAAAGCTGTTCTTTGAAGTATGACAACAATTAGGGCAAGAACAGCTCTGCTGATGATATTCCCCACATAACATCACGGAGGGCCCACCTGCAGTGACCATGGTAACATCTGCCAGCTGAGTCTGGGTCTTCAGCTGCTCCCTGGTTGTGTTACCTGTGCCCTATGGTCATTGTTGTGCCATCTTTTAACCACTTGTAGTCTTGGTCCACATGCAGGAGCATGGCGATGACAGGCCTATGTTCTTGGAATTTCCAGCCACAAGCATATTTTTCCCAAAGACTTTAATTCCTGTCCTTCTGATGATCTGCTAGACAGCACAGGTGGTGATAGCGATGAAAGAATGCTGGTCCAGGCAGTTTCCCCACAGAAAACATGAAACCCATCCACATCTTTTCCTGCGGCAATTCCATTGTATACTATTTGCTCATCCACATGGCCAGGAAGTGGTAACTGAAATAATATACTACTCACTTTGGGATCCACACTTACATAATTTTTTATGACTGGGTTGAGTTAAAATCTATACTCATCTTTATATTTTCTCAATCTGCTCTTTGTTTCCTTTCCTGCCTTTTAGGGGACTGCTTTTTGATTCTAGCTAGTTTTATTATGGGGTTCTTATTTACATTTTAAACTTTTTTTAGTAATTGGTCTGGGTGCAATACATATCTTTAGTCACATAATATACCACTTTACATGTAGTGTAAGAACCTCATAATAGCATTGCCACAATTTCTTCTTACCAACTTTTGTGCCATCATCAAATACTTTTATATATGCTATACATTTATATTACTACTATTTAAAATCAGAATAAATTTTATCTTATATTTACCTTCATCTGTTCTATTTCTAGCACTTTCTAATTCTTGTGTAGATCTGAGGTTCTACCTTATTGTACTTCTGCACAAAGAAATTACATTACCTATAATGTGAGGAGTCTGGTAATGAGTTATCTTAAAGGTTTTATTTCTCTTTTTGAAAGGAATTTTTGTTCTAGTCAATTTCTTCAGTCCTTAAAACATTCCATTGTACTCTTACTTACATAATTTCAGATGCAGCACAGTCTGTTATAATTCTTGTCTTGTTCCTCTGGATATACCTGTTTTCTCTGCCTTAAACATTTTCTAATTAAACTTCTAGCAGTTTGAATGTGTTTTAGGGTGTGTGTGTCTGTGTGCGTTTGTGTGGTTTATGGTGGGTATATTTATTCTACCTAGTGTCTAAAGTACTGTTCTGAAGATATAGTTTGATGCCTTTAATTATTTTTTCAAAAATGGTCATTCTTCAGTATTTTTTTCTATCCCTAAGGCCACTCTCCCACCCCATTCCACCTCATTCCACTCTCTGTCATCTCTCTCCCACTCCTAGCTTCCTTTGAGATTCCATCTTCCTGAACTAGATCAACTGAAATTGGTCAACAATTCTTAGGTGCTGTTTTTATTTTTTCTATTTTGGGGGGAGGGTCTTTTTGTAGGTAATTTGGGTAATTTCATTATGTTCAGTAATTCTTTTCTCAACTTTGTTGAATTTCTTGGTAAAAATATTCTTCATCTCTGGTACCATGCTTTTTTATTAGCATTTCACACTTAAATAACAGAGCAAAGAATGAAAGGATGATAAACCCAAAAGTATACCCTGCTGAATAAATTTCATAAATCAAGGATTGCATCTATATATGCACATTTGACTAGCAATAGTCAAATGTGCATATATAGATGGTACACTGCTGTATTACAACTGGTTCTCTCTGAAACTACAATTTAAGTACCTTTTGTCCAAAATAGTTGAGATCAGAAATATCTTGGAGTTCAGAGTGGTTGTTATCAGGATGAAAATGATGATGATGACTATCATCGTTATCAGGATGAAGATCATCATCATCTATATAGACTATCAGTTGATCCTTGATCCAGTTTAGATTTCAGATATTTGGGTTAGAATTGCACCAGTGCCATTATAGTTAGCATTTAATAAATTATTTAATATGCTGATTTGTTAAACATAGAACTAATGATTCTGATTTTTCAATCTAGCATACTATCCCCACCTCCTAATGCTAAATGAACACTCTCCTACTCAATTTCTCTCTCCATTATATGCAATCCTCAACAATATAACTTATAAAGATAACCTAATTCATAATATAGTCATAACAATAGATATTTTTCAATTTTATGGATGTTTTAATTTATGTAACTCAGGAAAAGATTTTCAAGTACTATCATTAATTATTACTACTATTATTAGTTGCAATGCTGGGAATCAAATCCAGGTCCCAAGCAATATCATTTCAATAGATGAAAGGACTTTAAAATGAAGGGTGCTATTATGGAATCTTGCAATTTTTAGGTCTTTTTACTAGAATCACAAAGATTAAAGATACACAAAGTAACTTTAATATTTATAATATTAGCTGTGGTACAGGTCCCTATGTAACCTAACTTAAGTTACCTTTGCTTTGAAATATGAAAATTCAAACTCTGAGGTAAACTATCTAATTTTTAAACTATTTTCCATACTAACTGGACAAGATTAAATATCTACAGTCTACTGTATTATTGAATCTTTCAGAAAAGTTTTATTAACAGCTCACTTTCTTAGTAAGCATTCTCCTTATCTAGTAACTTATTTCCTTAGTTCTTGTAAGGAGTATGAACCACTTAAAATTATTAAAACTGTTAATGATACCAATTTTTTCCAGAACATTAATAGTGACATATGCTCCCTTTGTTGACTGTGTGGATATTGCAATAATATAACGTGATTTCACATACACCACTTTACAAGGCATTTTGCAGGTCTGGTTCCAATTACTGCAACAGAATCAGTATTGCAAAAAAGTGAATTATGCAATTTTTTTCCCCTAATGCATGTTAAAGTTGGGTTTATTGTACTGTAGTCTATTAAGTATAAAGAGCATTACATTTAAAAATATAATGTAGCTATTTTAATTTCAAATGCTAAAAATATTAACAATCATCTGAGCTGTTGTAAAAATGGTGCTGTTAGATTCTCAAGGCAAAATTGCCACAAATCAATTTGTAAAATATATGTGAAGAGTAATAAAGAGATGAATATTGTGAGGACACAGGTATGCCTGTAAGCCTCATTATAGTTCAAAAAAACCTAGAATAGGCTCTATAGAAACCCTAAGAACTTTAAAAAGCACATGAAATGTTTTATTCTTAAGGGAACACTAAGTGGTTCAATAAATGTTGCATGAAAGAAATAAAATCATTCATTTTAAAAAATTTTAAAACATTGATTCTGATATTTAAATCCTCTCAGTTAAAAAAGACAAGAGTGAACTCAGTAGATACAGCCCATAAATGTGACTTTTAATATTCATAAGAATTTAGCTGACTTGCTCAGAGCCATATAACTAGTGACTATGAAAGCCAGAGACTCATTACATCTGGATGCAATTTCATTTTTTTCTATAACATGAAAAGCTACTGTACTCCTCATATGTCAACTAATTTAACTGATTCACAGAAGCACATCTATCATCATTTCTATCTGTATACTCCTCAAACAATTCAGATCTATGAGCATCTAGCTGTCAAATTTATGCATAGTTCAGGAAGCCCAGTGCAGTGGCATATACTTATATTCACAGCTACTAATGAGGCTGAGGCAGGAACCCAAGCTCAAGGGCAGCCTGAGTAACTTAGCAAGGCCCTATCTTAAAAAGGGAGAGTGCTGAAAATGTAGCTTAGTGCTCCTGGGTTTTAACTCAGGAAGAAAGAAGAAGAAAAGAGAGATAGATAACTACTTCAGGTGAAGAAGGGAGAATCAAAGAGTCCAGATCTTAAAAGACCAAATTTTGTTTCTTTCACACTTAATCTGCACATAGTCTACATGTGTAAAAAAATTAAGAAATCACTCTTCAGACTATAACCAAAGAGCAAAAATGGCATGAAAATTAAAAACAAATGCTGGCCGGGTGTGGTGGTACATGCCTGTAATCCCAGCATGCAAGAGGCTGAGGCAGGAGGAAGCCTGCAAGTTTGAGACCAGCCTGGGCTACAAAGTGAGCTCAAGGCCAGCCTGAACTGCATAACGAGACTCTGTTTCAAAGAAGACCAAAAACAAACAAACAAACAAAAAAGATTCATACCTTTAGGTGGGGGATGGGGGCAGGTTTGTCTAAAAGCACTTAAGAAATCAAGTGTTTTGCAATATCTTAAGTGTTTAAATCTACATTACTCAAAAATGCTAAAATAAAGTCTGTTTTGGTTTATACTCAAAACATTTTTCATTTAAACTGACATTCTGTTATTAAGTGTCATTATAATCATGTAATTTTATAGACTGGTAAATACTTAAAATTATTACTGTTTTCACACAACAAAAAAAGTTCAGTACAACTCCAACTGTTCGTTTGCAATTCACCATATTATTTGCATTACATTATTAGCTATGTAACATAAAATTTTTAAAGCTTTACTTGTTTTTGTTTTACAGATTCTTATTTATTTATTTATTTAAGAGTACAGAAATGCTTTCTAGCTATGAGACCTTGAACAAGTTGGTAACTTTAATTTCCTCACTGGTAACACGAGGCAATTATCTAAGGGAGTTGAGAAAGTAAAACTAGGGAACATAGAGAACTTAGCCTATCACGTAACATGCATTCATTAAATGGTAATTATCACTATGACAAAATGCCAGACATACTTTCAAAAGCAGTGAGAATTAAGAAGAATATTTAATATCTAGAATATCAGTAAATTCAAAAAAGCTTTCCACTGTAGTTACTCATGAATGATACTTAGGAACAGCCTCCTCTGCAAAAAAAAAAAAAAAAAAAAAACCTACCTCATACTGTAGCATCCAGAAATGATGCTCATTCTTCTCAGTAATCCCAGTTATCTGAGGGTGAGAATCTTCTAGAATGGCATATATAATTTGTATGGATCTCTAGTAAAGAACACTGTGCACTATCTTCACAAGATAGAAACAGGAAAATATTGAAGAGAATAAAATTCAACTCCTTTCTTTTTAAAAAACTTTTAGCTTATATGATTAGAAATCATAATTCCTTTTATTGATCTTTTGGTAAAATATGCACTTGATAAGGATCTCTGAATATAGCAGCCAGTTTCTGCATGTGGTGTTTCTTTTCAGACTTTAAAATACCACTGAGTCCAAAAAATAAAATACAGAAAGGAATATAATTAGGAATGACTATGCTATGAAAACATTGTAATACATGTGTACTCATGTAAGGACATATATGTACACATATGGGAGAATGTATAAAATTTTTAACAGTTTAAAATAAAAATTATAAATTAATTCTAAGTGAATTTCTCCAGATTTTCAATTAGATTTCAGGTCAATACTACATTAAAGTTTAAATTTAAAACAAGAAAGTAAAACTACATTCATACAAAAGATACAGTCTTTTCCATTTTGAGTTGGCAAAGTCAAACATGGGTTAGATATCAAAATACACAAAATACCACTATATATTTCATGGAAAATTTGGATAATGGCAAATTTCTTCATTTTGCTCATCCAATAAATCAAGATGCCCACAGACTTCAAAATATTCTTGACTTTTTTTCTCTATTGGTTTAACAACTGTCTTTTCATTTCAGTATAAAATTCTCCACATTAGAAGTCTATCATTACTACATTACTGCATGTTACATTAAAATGAAACATACTATTGTTAAGCTATCCAAACTAATTCCCTAAAATCTTTTTCTTTATAATTTGATAATAGTCTCCAGAAGATTTTTATTTATTGCAAAAGCAAAAGTGTTAAATCCTAAATTACTCTCTGTCCTAGAACTCTTTGGTTTAAAACAAAACTAACAGGGCAGGGGATTTAGCTCAGTGGCTTAAGCGCCTGCCTGGCAAGCGCAAGGTCGTGAGTTCAATCCCTGGTACAAAATAAATAAAACTAACAAAAAAATCTCATCAAACACAATCTCAATTTTTATTATAAAAGACATTCTAAAATAGGTATCTAGTCCAATGTGAAAAAGAATCTGGTATGTCTGGTCTAAGAATTTTCTTTTAAAGTAAGGAAACTAGTACTCCATTTCTAAAATTCTGAAGTTAAAGAAAAAGAAAAAGCAGAGGAAGGAAAGGAGAAGAAGTAAAAAGAAAAGGGTAGAGGGCTTTATCCAGGAAACAATATACAAGGAAAAAAAAATGACAATAACAAAGGGACACAAGACACAGATAAAAAGTACAAGGAGACAGATTAGGCTCTCAGTTTTAAGGATGAAATAAAATGAAGCTGCCTCCAAAAAACCGACCTTGAGTCTGGTTGGAAAATAATTTTTAAAATGAAGTATGTAAAGAATGATCAGAAATTCATAGTTTAAAACTTATTGACAAAACTGTACTTACATTGCTTAAACTGCATGATATTTCTTACCAGTTACATTTACTGTTCCCATCTGGTTTTTCCAAGATAATCAGAAACTTAAATTTTACATTATAAAAAACTAAGTTGTGATAGAGAAGAGGGCCACACCAGGAAGCAAGCCCAGTCTGGGAATCAGTGCCATGTGCCAGTCACTGCTGGAGACTGGAAGAGTCAGAACCCAGCCCCTTCTGGCATGGGGGCTGGCAAGCAAGAAGTATCAACTACCACCACTATCACCACCCCACTGTAAGCAACTAGCTTATCTGGAAAAACACAGGCTGTGACGATAGCTATGGAGGTGAAATGCAGTTGGATGCCTGTGGTGCTTTGGTGTTGCACTAACATTGCAGGGCTAGGACCAGTGGTCTGATAGGTTCAGAGGATAGCAGTATGCAGTGTAGCATCAAGAAGGGATCACTTTCTGAGGGTTGTGGCAATTGTTGATTCCCTATGGTCTTGTTTTGGAAGTCCTATATCGTTTCCCTTGTTTTGTTGGGTTGGGTTTTATTTTCTTTTGTTTTGTTTGATAATGCCGAATCCAATGGTAGGAGCAGCTATTTCAAAGATAGCAAGATACAGCATGGTAACAATTTTGGATTTCCTATTGGCTTGCTTTGAAGTCTTTTATTGCATTCATCATTTTGTTTTCAGTGTTTCTATTCTATTCTTTTCTGTTTGACTTTTACTATGTCTAAAGTTATCTGCAGCTATTTTGAAGACATCAAGAGGCGTTATGGTAACTACTGTTGATTTTGTGATGTTCTGAAGTCCTGTATCTCTTACATTAGTTTGTTTTGATTGGAAGACCCTAAGTCTTCCTAATAACTTTACTTTCTTTCAAAGTGAAAAGAAAATTAATCCCTAGAGAATAGATATAAATATGTAAACCCTTTAATTTATATGTGAACCCTTTAATTTATTTTTGGCTTATTGCGTTGATTCAATTTATTTGTAATTCTAACACAATTAAGCTAACTGAAGACTACAGAATCAAATAAAATCATGCAAACTACACTTGTATGGCTAAGGAAGATGAAACTTCAAATTATTTTCTCTCACTGGTAGTGTTCATTGGATGGGCCAAAAACTGTTTCCCTGGGTTCCACACCTGTGGATTCAACCAATCAAGGGTCAAAACTGTTTGAAAAAAAAAAAAAAAAGATCACATGCACTGAACATAAACATTTTCTTGCATTATTCTCTAAACAATACAGTACATCAACTAGTCATGTATCATTGTAAGTATTATAATTACCCTGAAGATGATTTCAAGCATATAAGAAGACCTGCATAGGTTATATGCAAACATGAAGCTATTTTGCACAATGGACCTATATAAAAGTGATAATCTAAGTAGAAATTAAACTTTTATATAAGTGGCTTGGTATCTCTGGGGTCCCTGAATCACTTTTCCACTTCCCCTGGCCACCAAAGATACTGAGGGATAATGGTATATGATGCAACTTTAATTATGCATACATATTTATGATTTTACACCTACTATCAAATCCTCTTTCATAGGTCAACACTACCAAAATTGATAACGTATTCTATTGTAAATTAAATATAATTGTATTTCATGACTTGAATTCATTTCATAAATTTTTACTGAAGATCTTTGAAATATCATTAAGCAAGCAAACATCACTTCCCTTTACCAAATGAACAAAAATTTAAAAATAAGATTAAATGCTGGCAATGGCTATTTTTTGAAGCTGTTATCTCATGAGAATAAAAGATCTTTGAAGACACAAACTATCTCAGGCTCATCTTTGTAATGTACAACTCTTAGTGCAGTGTCTCATATAGCAGATGCTCAAAAAGGTTGTTTGGTTGACTGAGTGGAAGAAAGACAATTTCACATTACATAGTAAGAACCTTAAAATGTTTATCTCTTTGATCTAGAAATTTCACCTAGAAAAAAAGATTTCAAATAAAGAACCTGGAATGAACACTTGGATAAACAAAGATACTCAGGAAATTATATTTTTAAAATGATAAATTTAAAATAATCTAAAAATTAAAAGTTAAGGAAACAGAAAATAAACTATGTTCACTCACATAGTGCACATAGTCACAAAACATTATTCACAAAGAGATTTTATCAAACAAGAAAAATGCCCATGACAAAAATGTTATGAAAAACTGCTTCACCTCAGCAATGTAAAAATGCACACACAAAAAAAAAAAAGCAGACAAGAATTAAATACTGTAAGTGCTATAAGTACAACAATGTTCTACTGGTTTTTAAGAATATGGTCATTACTATAAATTTATATGGAGGAGTCTGGGCAGTATAATAATCTCATTTTATAAAAAGTTAAATAATAAATCATCAGGAGATATATATCTCTGTGCTGGATCACAGAAAAAAATGCATAGAAAAAAATCATAACCTTTAAAAATTACTTTTCAGGTAAGTATCAGTGAGTTAAAGGTAAAGCCTGAAGTCAAGTAAAACACTTTTGTATTTCTTTTTTTGCCTTCACATTTGACTTGCAGATTTTTTGTGTCACAGATATTTGTTCACAACTTACAAATACTCTAGTTATCAAAATCTTCTTTTCTGAATAGAAAAGCCTTAAAATAAGATCTTTTAATCTACTATATAATTTAATAGAAGCCCAGACCATACCAACTTGGAAGTTCCAGCCAACCTATTATTCCTATTATTCTAGTTATTCTGGAAAGACTTCATTGGAATGGAAACACACACTCATTTGTAAATCACTTAACTGAGTATTTATATATCTAACTATAGTAGTTTAATTTGAATATCAGTGATATTTTTCCATTATAACATTCAACTGTATGTGGTACAGAGCCACACATCACCAAAACATACACGTAGATTTTAGTTGATGCAAAGCTTGGCTTAATACAATCTCATTAGTTTTTCTAATACAGCAATCTGAAATCACATCATGAAAGCACTTCAGAGATGAAAAATTCAAGAAGAACTAAAAAGCTATCAATACACTATTTTTCACAAAGACTGTTTTCTATCTCAAGCTAAGATAAAAATCATCACTTCGGACTAATACAAAGCACTAGCCTTAATAGAACCATTACATAATCAACTTGTCAAATTTTTATTGAAAGTGTTTGGAAGTGACGAGGAAGGAAAAGGAACTGAAATTGGACTCTGCAGCCAGAATGTTTGAGCTCAAAAACTGACTCTGCCACTCAGCAGTTATGTGGCCTTGGAGTAACCAGTTGAACCTTTCTGTACCTCAAATTCTTCAGTGAAAGACAAATAATAGTAATAATATCTATATTTCATAAGGTTGCCATAGGAATTAAATGACATGTAATATCAACCACATCAGCAGAATTATTAAGGAGAAACAAATCCAATGGTATTCTTTTATTCTTATTATCCAGAACAGGGTACAAAATGGTGCTTAAATCAAGTAAAAATCAAAGCAAAAAAAAAAAAAAAAGAACTCTCCTCCACTGATAATTTTCTCATTATTTCTTTATATCTCATTGTGTTCTTTCATTTTTCTCAGCTTAACTGAAAACTAACTTATAAGTTAATGAAGCATACGTCAGGCTGGACTACTTTTTAAATTTCTGCATTAGTCAATATGTGCTAGACAATGATGGTGGGATGATGCAATGAAAAAAACACATAAGCAAACAGTTCTCCTTTGGGAACTGAAAAGACTACTGTGTTGTTGGTTTTTTTTAAAAAATTTTTTTTATTTAGAAAAAAAATGAAACAGAAGATAGAAATACAAACTTTCAAAAAATAAAATAAAATAAAAACAAAAACCAGTAAGAAATCAATAGTTGACAATTACATATTTTCCTCCTAGAAGTAGTTGTTGAAGTTACAAAAAGTAGAGCATACAAAGTAGACATTTAAACAGTGAGACTGCGATCAGCTCTGATCATCTATCCAACAGAAAACTTAGTATTATGGTTATCAATTCTACATACTCAAATATACATGCAGTTATATCCTTTAGAATACTTTCCTTTCCTCTTTTTTTACTATCAATTCTCATAAACTGTTTAGAAGTTCTATACATGTATAAGTCTCTACATGCATACCTAGCCTTTCTGTATTAGAGGGAAAAACAAACCAAAACAAATCAACAATATAAATTCCTAGAGAAACACGAAATGAGAAGGACATTTAAAACAATACTAGATGATCTACGGTTGTCACCATGCTGTCTTGTTATTTTCAATAAAATTGTCTATATCGTCAGGCATAGTATAATTAAACTTAGTGGTACATAGCACTATAAATAAAAACCAAACATTGGAGACGTTATAGGACTTCAAAGGCAGTTAATAATTAAACCAGAATGGGTATCCTATTGAATCCTGCCATCCCCAGAATAGTTGCCCCTACTCCAGGACTTGACACCCTCAAGCATAACCAGATTCAAATAAAAGCAGTCAAGATAAAACAGTGATATAGCCAATCTTCTCTGCCTCATCTCTGCTATGCTATTTTTCTGTCATTGTTGTTTACTTTTCTCCTTCATTCCATTGTCTGCCCCTTTCATTGAGGCCTTTCTGCCATTGTTCCTGGAATCCTGGTGATTTTCTTCTCTCTCTCTAGAATGTACTTCAGTATTCTTTGCAGGGTTGGATTGGTGGTCACGAACTCCCCCAGTTCCTCTTTGTTGTGGAAATATCTTGTCTCTCCATTAATATTGAGAGACAATTTTGCAGGGTACATCGTTCTGGGTTCGAGGTTATTTTCTTTCACGGCTTGGAATATTTTGCTCCAAGCTCTTTTTTTTTTTTTTTTTTTTGTGCCAGGGATCGAACTCATGACCTAGTGCTTGCAAGGCAGATGCTTATGCCACTGAGCTAAATCCCCAGTCTCCAAGCTTTTCTTGATTTGACAGTTTTCGAGAAGTCCACTGTGATTTTGATGAGTTTTCCTTTATAGGTAATCTGTTTCTTTTCTCTGACCACTTTTAATATTTTGTTCTTGTGATGGATTTCTGGGATCCTGACTATTACATGTCTGGGTGTAGATCTGTTTTGGTTGTAGCTGGCTGGATTTCAGTATGCCTCTTCTATCTGAACATCACTTCCTATACTTGGGAAGTTTTCCTTAACTATTTCTGTGAATAGTCTTTTTATTTCATTTGTATTTGTCCCTGCTTCTTTGTTCACATTTTTAATTCTTGTTATAAATCCTCTTATCGTCTTCTAGCCTTTGTATCGTTACTTCCTGGTTCCTTATTATTTTTAAGAGATCCTTCCTTTCTTGATCATACATTTCAAACCTATCTTCAAGTTTTAAAAGTCTGTCTTTAGTTTCTTTTAAGAAGTTTTACCAGCTTTCAATGGAGTTTTTAACTTCCTGATATTCTCTTTGGATCTGTTTCATGTATTCTAGATTTTGTTTATATTCTTCATCAAAGGCTTCTCTCCTTTCTCTGGGTTCCTCCATTCTTCCATTTGTGACTTCTTGAGGAGTGCCCAGTGTTTCTTTTATTAATCTTCTTATATCTTCCTTCACCTGAGTTAGAATTTCAGATTTAAATTCTTCGATGAGGTCATGGAAGTATTTCTTTATTTCCAATGAGGCTGTGTCTAATACTGCATGTCCGCTGCCCTCAATCTCCTCTGTACTCACCCCTCCTGGGTTTATTTTCCCTGGGTCAGCAGTTGAAGGCCTTTTGCTGTTTCTCTGTCTTGTCATGCTTCTGGTTTCCCTCAGACAGGTGAACAGTGGAGGTATCCGGACCTTTACGTACTGCCTTAAGTCCCTCTGCAGCTTACTGGCTAGGGCAGTACTACCCTCCCCTGTCTGCTGTTGACCTATGAGGTGCATGCAAGGGCAGCCCCTTCCCTCTCAACCAGTGAGTGACTTCAGCATGTTAGACTGTGCCCTGCAAATGTCATAGGTTCGGGACAGCCTTGTCCCTGCCTATTGGGTCCCAATCAGGGGCATGGCCCAGCCCAAGCAGATCCCACCAATCCACTTTGGGCCAGGAGCTGCCAACTGAAGCTGCCTCAGCCATTGATTCAAGCCTGACTTGCCCAAATCCAATGTTGTCCTGCCAGTGATCTCACTCTGGGGAATCCAGTTCCCAGCACTCACCAAAGTCTGTGCAACTTGGCTCGCCTTCTCCACTCCCCGTTGCAGCCCCTCCTCCCACCAAGGGTCTTGAGTTCAACAATCCCTGCTCTTGGCAGGGCCGCAACCCCAGCTTGATCGGGGAGTCACCAGACTCCAAGATGTGCCCAGCAAAGTTACCAAGCATGCCCAGCTCCAGCCCTCCATCCACGCTTCTCTTTTTTTCTTTTCTTTTTGCTCAGTTTCTTCCTGGGTTGCGAGAATTCCTCTCCTTTCATCCAGTTCTCTCCATGGTGTCAGATTCCAGCATTTGAGTTGTTTTTCTCAGAGAGGATCTCTATCGTGCTACATCTCAATTGGCCATCTTAGATCTCACCAACTACTGTGTTTTGATGGTTCAAATTATTGATTTTTCATTTAGTTTACAAATCTCAAGAAGCACTAAGGTTCCTGCCTCCTCCATTTCCATGAAAAGGTTGCCAGAAAACCAATGATGTCAATTACTACCACACTGTATTGTTACTGGCTCCTGTTCTTCTTTTACCATTCCTTCAACACCCAAGAAGGCCCAGGGATTTACTGTTGGTATTTATTGCTGGTTCACCACTGTTGTCCCTGTACTGAATTTAAAATACTATTAAAAACAAAAGTATTACTAAAACACGAAAGACTACATAGATCCCCCTGAACTTTACACTTTCAGAGAGATAATCTCAGACTCAGCTTAGATTCAATATGCTAAAGCTAAACATACCATCTCTGGTGTGGCTCTATGCTGCTTATAAAATCCATGCCTCCCTTTTTATCTGCCATTCAAATTTATTTTACTCAACACCTTGTAAAATAAAATTAACACTTAATATTGAATGCCCATCAAAAATGCAGGCATTATTTTAAGCAGTTCACTAGCCCTCATAGCAATTCCATTAGGTGATTAAATTCTCTATTTACACTGAGCAAAGTACTTTGCCTAAGGTAATAAGTGAAAAACCTATATCCTATATTCTTATCCACACACTCTATAGTTTCTTACTGATGCATGCATATGTCCAGGATAGTCCTGGGGATTCAAAGTGAACCTGACAAACAGGGTCTTTGTTTCATGGGTCTTATGCATTACACACGAGCAGAATAACCAAAAAAAAAAAAAAAATCTTACAATTATTTTAAAAGATTAGGAAGAAAAATATGGTTTTACAATAGAAAATAAAGAAGGTGGACCAAATATGTTGAAAGACTTCCCTGAAAAATCACTTCTAAGGTGAGACAGTTTCACAAGTAATTTTCTAAGAAGAAAGATTCAAGAAAGTGCCAACTCCACAAAGAGGAGGGGTACTCCCAGAAGGCTATTGCCTTGTGAAGAAGTACAAAGACAGTATTATGAACTGAACTATGTTCCTCTAAAATTCCTATGTTGAGTTCCTAATCTCCACTGTGACTATATTTGAAATAGGTCATAAAGGAGGGGGCCCTAATCTGACAGGACTGGGATTTCCCTTAAAGAGAGAAACAGACCAGCCCCCTGTCTATCTCTCTATATACACACACACAGGAAAGGGCACATGAGGAAATGGTAAGAATGGCTGTCTACAAGCCAGGAAAATACACCTTATTAGAAACCAACCCCACTGGCACCCTGACTTCTACCTTCCAGAATTGTGAGAAAATAAATTTCTATTGTTTAAGTCACAGTGGTACTTTGTGATGGCAGCCCAAGTAGACTGACCCAGGTATTTTGCAGGTACTGACAAAAATCAAGATGCTGTGACATAAAAAGCAATGATAATAATAATATATCAAAGACTCTTTAAGGCCACAAAGGACAAATGAACCTGAAATAAAAACATTTCTTGAGAATGAAATATGTTGAGAATGATGTTTGAGCTGGTTGATAAACAGATTTGAAAATACATACTGTGGGCTTTTCTTTAGTAACTAGAAGTCACTAACATATAGTTAGGAGTGCCATAGTAATCTTTGAATCACAAATCAGTCCTACACAACGAAAAACTGCACCCATCCCAAAATGTTAACAGTGTCCTATTGAGAAACAAAAGCTAAGAAATATGCTTTGTTTATTCAGGGGACTACAGCAAAACTAAGATTTGGAACTTTTTAAAAAAATTTCTTACACCACTGTAAATGATTCTGACCTAATTTTAGTGGATAAATATGTATTGTACCTATATGAAAGGAACGGTACTGGATAGTGCAGAATATGTACAAATGAATTAGATACCAATTCCAAGTTAAGAACAATAAGAAGATATATCATATGATGCCATATTTAATCAAGTTACAACATTATCCACGATAAGAACCATCATTTAATGTGTCACTGTGACAGGAATAACAGCAAGCAAAGTATGACATCAATTTTAAAATATATCTTACTTTCAGAGTTGTTGATTTATGAAAAAAATAGGTAACAGAGATATATAAGAATATGAAAATAACAGCTGAAATACAAATACATGGAGGAGTTACATAAAAAGTTTATATGAAATAAAATATATCTAGGTCTGATAATTACTTTATGTAAAAGGTAATACTCCAGCTGACTTCTATTAGTACATGTGTGCAGTACATAATGAGGTCTGAAGAATGTAAAAACTAAGCAAAGGATTATTTTTAGAAAGAGGGAACTGTAGAAGTAAAGAACAACAATAGTAAAATAAGGGATATTTCTAGAGAGAAATATTTACAGAGCAAAAAGACCACAGTAAGGAGAATCTTGAAGGCAACTAAACTGAAGAGGATGAAACTGACCACAGGCTTGAAGTATGATACTCAAAACACTTTTTTTCAACCCAATACTACCTTTTTAGAGCTATATCAAAAATGGGTTATTCTATTAGTAATTCTTAACTGTAAGATAAGAGAAAGAAGCAAAAGAGGCTAACTTTTGGGTGAGTACAGTTTGAAGGAGTCTACCAAAAAATCCTTATAACCTATTGATTTGGGTTACATTTCAAAAAAGGTAATCAAATCTTATTAGGTAAAAAAGAGTGAGAATTAGAATCAAGATTAAGAATCTACATATGAAGCTGACTTACAAATAAGAAGTTGAAGTAAATTTTGTATTTATCAGCTATATAGGCAAAATGGATGTATTTATAAGAAAAAAGAAAAAATACAGCACCAAGAAGCTTACAACAGAGATGATAAGCTCAAATATGAACAACTGCATTCTTAAATGTTGATGAGTATTCAGGCGATGTCTAAGGAGCATTCAAGATTGTGAAGAATAAGAAAGTTTAAATTGTTAAACGACATGAACATCACCAAAAAGAGGCACTTAAAGTTGTAAGTTGGACAAAGCTCTAAGGACAAGGCAAAGAAAGTTATTATAAAGATACATTTCTGAAATGAGTATGTGTAAAGGATTTAATTGCTTTATTACAGCATTTTATCATATCTTTTGATTACTTATCATAAAATTTTAACATAAATTTTCAAACCGAACTTACTTTAGAATCATAAAAGGCAACACAAAAAACAGTTTTCATTAATTTCCAACCTCCAATTTATGTGTGTTTGCAGGTATAAACTTAGTTAAAAAATGGTATTCTACACCTTTGAAAGCAGTGCTTGGGGCCTGGGGATTTAGCTCTGTGGCTCAAGTGTTTGCCTGGTAAGTGTATGGTCATGAGTTCAATCCCCAGTACCCCCACTCAAAAAAAAAAGAAGAGAAAAGAAGGCAGTGCTTGAGAGCCACCAAGAAGGTATGATGTAATCATTAGGAGAATTAATATTTTGATTCCTAAATGATTTTATAAACTTCCAGTTATCTAGCTTGATCTAAGAAAACTGTATTTATATCAAAGCATCAAACTATCTTCTTAAAAAGTATTTCTTGAATATATTTAAAATCATTATTTTAAAATCAGGTAACATTTCAAGTATGTTTAAAGCAAAAAGGCAACATTACCCTGCACATGAGAAAGTATGCAGAACAATTCTCTTCTGTCAACACTTAAATGTGCTATAAACACACCACATAGTTTTAATTCTATTCATTTTGATTAAAATATTTTCTGACAAAATTCCTTCAAGAATGGTACGGTGTGGGTTAAAGAAAAGAAAAATGAAAGAAAAGGAGAAATGGAAAGAAAGAATGAGAAAAACCAATACAATTAAAAGGGAGGCAAGCAGAAAGGAAAAGCAAAGTGGCAGAACAAGATAAAAGTATAAAAATGGTGAAGATCATCACAGAGTTTGTCTAAATGCACAGATTTTTTTTTCTCAAAATCATGCAAGGCAAAGAAAGGAGGAGGCTGTTAGCCAAAGCAAAGAGCAAACTCCAATCTGTCTACACGATTAAACTGAGAAGACAGATATCAAAGTAGCATGTTAATAGCTTGTCCAAGCATTTCTTGAGCTATTATGTGACTGCTTTTTTATAAGCAAATTCTCTAAGGAAAAATGATCAAGTAATTTTGTAAAAATACATATCCTAAATAACACTACTTAAATTTACATATAGCAGGAAAAAAAATTTTTAAATGTGAAATACCTCAGTCTGACCTTCGTGGGCACTGGTCTCATGAGTAACTCGAATAGCCTGTAAAAGAATACAAGGTATTTATAGCACCAAAATGACCATATCCAACTTTTTAAATGAAAATAACAAACTAAATTTTAACATCTAAAGACTTATAAATAATAAAGTGGAGTAAATTTAGGAATGATTTAATACTAGGTATAGAAGAATACTACCTATAAAACCAAATGAACTGCTGTACTTTCAAGCCATAAATCTCTGAAGACTGGGAAATATCTATTTATAACATTGTAATATTAGTAGAGGTCATTTAACTTGTTTAGTCATTAGAACTAACAACACTTTATTCACTTGAGAATAAAATAAAGTGAGCATCTCACAGATAAGAGTCTGAGAAGCTTATCTCATCTGTTTCTCCAAGTTCCATGATGCTCTGCAGCTCTGGCTGTATTTATCCTTATTCACACATTTTTAGTAGGAAACTTAAAACTGTAGCTCAAAAAGCATGCATTGATCAGAAGCTAGAGAATTTTTGTTTCTTGAACATTAAAAAAAACCAAACAGCTCTTATAATACCCATTAAAGCAAAGATGAAGAGGAATGGGCATAACAGTAAATTACAGGTGAAAGTACATTTATGAATGGCTATTTAGCAATAAGTATCAAAACTTTAAAGGCATGTGACCTGTTTGATCCAGCAATTTCTCTGCTAAGTTTATATATATTTTAATTGTTCACAATTATATATAAATAAGGATATTTGCAAACATTTAGTTAATGATGTATACTGCAGTATTTTTTAAATAGTGAAAAAGTGAAAAGTATTAAATTTCTAACAATACTTTATTGATTAAATAAAACAGTATATAATGGAAAACTTGTAGTCATCAAATGATGTCAAATGTATAGTTATTGGTACGTAATTAATATGTCTGTGATAAATAAACATATTAACCTATCATAAACATATGCTCCTGAAAAAAGCAAGTTATAAAACAGCATTACAGTATGATCAAATTTTTATTTAAAAAGATATACATACCCCATAAAGTATTAATGGTAGCTATCTCCTCATTGTTAGGATCACTGGTAATTTTCTTATTGCTTTTTTTTGTAACATAAAATAAAGGTGTTTCATGAAATTTACAGGTTTTATTTGAAACAATCAAAGTATAATGGAATGCCAAACAACGTGATCAATTAATTTATAAGGCATAAATTCTGCCTAAGGCATTGTTTTAGCCAAATAATTTATATGTGGACTGTAATGTCAAAGAATTTGTAATTTTTATAAAATGTTAACAAAGGCAAAAAAATCTTCAAAAGAATTTTTTTTTTTTTTGAGACAAGGTCTTGCTGTGTAGGTCAGAAGTCACTATGGAGCCTAGGCTGGTCTTGAACTCACAATGATCCTCCTGCCTCAGCCTCCTGAGTGCTGGGATAACAGACATGTGCCACCATGCCTGGCAAAGAATCGAGTTTTTTGTTGTTGGTTTCTTTGGTAGTGGGGATCGAACTCATGACCTTGCACTTGCCAGGCAGGCACTCACACTGCTGAGCTAAATCCCCAGCCCAAAGAATCAATTTTTAAGATAGTAGGTTTTAAAACAATATTTGCAAACAGCTCAATAAGGAGATGCAACCATTTAAAACTAAATTATATGATCTGGCTATTACTCTTTAAATAGAGTATGGTTTAAGGTTGCCTTTAGTCCTTTGTTTTTTTAGCAGGGGAGGTTTCTTTTATTTTTAGTCTTTTTTCAAATTCCCAGTGAAAAACACACAGGATATTGCCATGACAGGCATATATTTATGATAGGGAATGAATGGTAAGGAATAGTCTATCATAATGTATTTACTTAATTTGCAAGTTTTTTATTACTTACTCAGCTTTGGACACAGAAAAGAAGTGGCAATTTGTCAACATTTACATACACTTCAGTTAACTGAAACATAGAAAATATCTTTTTATCTGATATGGAAAAATCTAATTTCTCAAAACCACAGTTTCAAGATCTCCCACTCCACAAAAGACTACAATCCACAAAATTTTCCTCATAATTAGATTTAAAAAGAAGGTACAGACGTCATAGTTCTCCAGGTATCTGGCTCGTTCTTCAGGGCTCATTGATACAGACTCCTCCAGGAATTTTTTCAAGGTTGATCCAGATTCTGAGAATATCAAGAGATATAATTGAAAAAGCTTGCTATCATAGAGAATGACAAATAAAATTATGCAAGTATGCTACTTGCTTTCTGGAGAAAATCCTATCACTAGTAAATTAGGAATATATCTTAATATAAATGAGAACTTAAATTGTATGTTCATTTTGTGATCTTGTTTATCAACAATAAACAGGAATGGAAAGGATATTATATTTAAAATAAAATATAAAGTCTATGACATACCACCCTGAATGCACCGAATCTTGTCTAAAATAAAACAGAAAAACAGGGCTGGAAAGGTAGCTCAGTATAAAGGCAGATTACAAAAGAAGATGATGGGAAATGCTTTATTTTATAGGTTGAAAAAAGGATTAGAGCACCCTCTACTGTTCAATATAGTTAACATATGTTGAGGGGGAAAAAAATAATAGTAACGAAATATTTACCAAAGTGCATTTTGTCTTTATTGTTCGCAATAGCATGGATCAGTCCAATTGTTCCACAGGCATTGCTGATGGTTTGCTTCATGAAATACACTGATGATGTAACATCTTGTCCCTGAGATTTTATTTTTTCTTCCTCTTCTGTTCTGAATACTTCATACTATTAAAAAAAAGTCAATAGTCTAATATGACACAGGTATATAAGACATACAAAACAGCATATTACAAAAGATTCAAAGACAGAAATGGTAGCAACCAAATTTGCAATCTCAGCAGTTAGGGAGGCTATTAGAAGGAACATATTTGAAATACTATAACTGACTTCACTGAAAGGGTATTGAAGAATCTGTGACAGTTCCTTTGGTATTAATATGTTTAAATCATCCACAATACCACATTTAACTTCAAAATTAGAGCTGGGGATATAGCTCAGTGGCACAGTGTCTGCCTGGCCAGCACAAGGTCCTTAGTCTAATGGTATCCACAAAAAAATTAACCTCAAAATTAGAACTTATAAATGAGTATAAATATATGTATAAGTATTTATGCTTACATGTAATATAAATTCTCCACTTATATAGGTATAAGTACCTACTTTAGTAGAATTGTATTCTGGCTAGCAATAAGGCAACAGGTTTTTTTCAGTTTTTCTTACTGATGATTATACACTTTGTAAAATCCTGATGACTGACTAAATGAAGGAGATAAAAATCGTGATTTTGGGGGGTAGGGTATCAAGGATCGATCTCACGACTTTGCACTTGCCAGACTGGCACTTGTGCCACTAAGCTAAATCCCTGGCCCAAACATCTAATTTTTTTTTTAACCAAAAAAAAAATAGTCAGTCATGCTGGGCATGGTGACACATGTCTACCATCCCAGTCACTTGGGAATTGAGGCAAGAGGATCACATGTTCAAGCTCAGCCTGGGCAACTTAGTGAAACATTGCCCACTCTCCCTGCCACCCAGATGCTAGAGACGTAGCTCAGTGGCAGAGTGCCCCTAGGTTCAATCCTGTAGGAGGAAGGGGCAGGTCAGGAAAATCACTAGGTTGAGAAATTTCCAATTCAGATAATAGATCATGTTGCACACATATGACATCAGGTAAGAAAGCCTCAGCTGTAAGCAACTGATTTTTTTTCCTTTCAATTATTTACCACTCTTTACAATTGGAATCCTGGGATAGTTATCTACTGGCTTATTACTATAATTAAAAAGGTAAAAAAATAATACTACAATACGAATAAACTTAAGTTTTTGTTTTAAAATAATCACAACTTCACCATTAAAGAGTTTGGTCAAATGTTAAATAATTATTAAGAAACTCTAAAATGTCTATGACTATAACAAATAACAAATACAAAGAAATGTAATTTCTTTTTGTTTCTTAGAACCCTTAAATTGAAGAGGCAATTTTCCAATGTTATTTATCTTCAACTTAGTTTCATTAGTTTATGGTACAAAGAAAATGACTCTGGAATTTCTAGGACTGAACAAGTTTAATTCTTAATTTCTGTAAGATTTGGTTCCATTTATTCCAGAAGAATAAGACTACTTGAATATGTAACATCAAGTCATCAGCACCTCATTTCTCCCACATTTTTCCAAGCACTTATTACTTATTCTTCAGTCTTTACAAACAATGAGCTCATATTACTGTTTCTATATTTAAAAAGAAAGATCAGGAGACTCAAGCAGTTTAAAAATGCACTTTACAGTCCTCCATTACGCACACTCACACCCACATGCACAATCATTCTCAAAGCAAAGACTGACATACCAAGTAGGATTGCAATGTAGGGATCTAAGCATAGCTATTTATTATCCCCAACATATCCTAAATCTGCCAATATATAGTTAAATTTAATGATGCTTACTCAAATCAAGTTTATTTTGAAAATATAACACATGGCATCAGTTTCTCTACCTTCTATCAATAAAAAGCAGATTTATTTTTATAAATATATTTTATAAAGTATACATTGTTTTGAAAACTTAGACATTTTTATTGATATAAATACCTATAATACAGATTTAAGACTATTTTATTACTTATAATTTCCAAAGTATATATGTCAAAATATAATTAAATGGCATATCATAATATAGGCAAAATAACCTATTTTTTTAACTACTAGGGATCAAACCTAGGAGCTTAGACATGCTAGGCAAGCACCTTACCGCTAAGTTACAACTCCAGCACAAACTAACTATAGTTTATTAAAAAAGAAACAATCTGAGATTAGAAGAGTAATCTATGGCTTTACTGTCAATTATAAATAAAAATCTAAATATCATTTCTTTAATAAACATTAACAATTTTTTGGTTCCTAGATTGTCTAATTTTATATAAGAAAGGTACTACCTGTTCTTAAAGATTGTGTTTCTAACTCAACAATAACAACAAACTTTATATTTATCAGAAAAGTTAAATTTTACTTAACAATTACCTTTTCTGTAATAGGGAAGAGAAGTAACACTGCACAGACTGGTCTTGGTACCATGCTCAGGAGTTCAGGATCCATCCCATACACATCAACAAACTGCCAGTTAGGATGTAGACCTAACTGTTTGAGAAACTGGTAAAAGAAAACAAAACAGACAACAATAACAGAAAACATTATAGTGTTAACAGGAAAATACCAACATGTATGTACTCTGTTTCTAATGTAAAAAAGAAAAAATAAAAATATTACTGATGTTTAATAACATGCAGTAAAGCAGTATATATCAAAACATCAGGTGTATAACATAAACATATGCAATCTTTGTCAGTTATACCATGATAAACTGGGGGATTGGGAGAGATGCACTAAAGCAGTTTTTCCACAAATAAAGTAGAAAGAGATAATAGTTAATTTATAGCACATAAACACTTAAAATTCCTAACATATAAACTCGCTCTTTTCAAAATCTGTTACTTAGAGGTTGAATGTAATTTGACTTCAGCAAATACAAATTGGCCAAGCTATGTTAAACTCACACTGAACTCATTTTCAGTCCTTGATTTTTAGGGAAATGCATCTACATTCTTGTAAATAAGGATAGTTTAGTACAGTAGAAGATGAACACAATCTACCCTATATTCCAAAAATGATGCTTGTTTAAAAATAGATATATATGGCAGTTAAGAATTATATGAATGGGAAAAGGGAAATATAACCAAAAGCAAGAAAAAAATCCAGTGACATGTGAGAATACCAGAAAATGTTGGAAATTGGAAGTAAACAACTGGCCTCCAAATCAAGTTCACTAACTCTCTTACATTTGGCAAAACAATTGGTATCTACAGGTCTAGCATTACCTGAAATTTTTAAAGTGAAATTTTAAAAACACTCCACTAATGGGTGGCAATGGGGGCGGTGCACAATTTTAATCCTAGTGACTCAGAACTGAGGCAGGAGGATCACAAAATTGAGCCCAGCCTGGGCAATTTAGCAATACCTCATTTCAAAATAAAATAAAAGATAAAAAGCTATGATATAGTTTAGCACTTTCTGGGTTCAGTCCTCATTAAAAAAAGTAGGCATTTTTCCCAGAATGATCAAATGCATTTAGATCATCAAATGAAGTCTTGCAAAACCAGTAGAGGTGATGCCATACTGAGTATTAATTCATCTCACACATAATCAGAATCTACTAGGCAGGCTCTGCCTGTTACTTTCCATATTCTTTCATGTCTCTGCCTATTGAATGACTCTAATGATCAAAATTAGTGGTCAAAAACAAGGTCCTAGATATACTTCACCAGAAATGTCCTCAATTTAAGAACCTCACTTAGCAGAATGTGCTTCGTATCTATTAGGTTTATACCTATGCCAAGTTACATGGCCTACAATAGTTTCAGGCAGTGGAAATCGTTTCAACAGACTCTTTGATTGCTACTCATGACTTCAAATTTTAATTAACTACCACTCTTAAATACTTCTCTTTCCTTTCTCTACTTCCTCCAAATTTCCTATGCTTTTCCCAATATTTAATTCTATCTAAAAACCAAAAAAGAATAAAAATTGACTGCAGTCAAGGGAAAAAATTCTTATTCCTCTTTTTAATTTCACTGCTTAGCACTGTACCTGGCCAAACCACAGATATTCAAGTTATATTTCTTAACTGAGTACATCTCTATTTTAATAGATAACCAGCTATTTGTATGTCTACATGCAAATTAAGCCTACACTCACTATGAATATTTGATATACATAAATGTAATTATTTCTTTTTGTATCAATTAAGGAGGTAAAAAAGATGCACTTGGCTGCCAACCTAACATCTGGCATTTATTTACTCAACTCTGAATACTACATGCCTGGGACCTTAAATGGTATAATTAAGGAAAAATACCCTATACCTTGACTAGATTTAAATTTGTTAATTTTATGGATCCACATAATACTCATACTATAATAAAGTTATACAAGATGGTACAAATGATAGCATAAATCCACATTTGTGTTTGCAAACTAAAAGTAATAAAAATTTTAATGAAAAAGCAACTGGGATAAAAATCCCTAAGTTATCTACTCTATGTTGGCCAAGGCTAACAAGTATAAGTACTAAGATCCAAAGGCACAGGCCACAGTGAGACTAAAATATCAATCTGAGGACCCAAAGAATTACATAATGCATTAAATTAAGTCATAAAATGACAATATTCTAACAAAAATAATACTTTTCTTAACTTTTTACTCCTAAACAAATCAAATGAGATTATAAAAAAGTCTGATCAATTAACAGCTATTAAGTAAATTAGTTACAGCGGCTGGCTCCATACTGCCATGAGTCAAACTTATTGGAATTCATCATATATAAAGAATGAAAGCAGTTATTAAGAGTAACTACTTTTGGAAAGTAGCACTGATGAGTCTTTTTCATTTACTTCACTTTAAAAAGTGACTTACAAAAATGTTTTACTTCTGTAATTATGTTTAAAAGATCATACGACAATCTAAGAAAGAAAAAACTTCTAACTTCTCTAAAATGTAAACTGCAGTTAAAACCTAACTTTTTCTTTTCTAATATTTTAAAAATATTATCTGTAAAACAGCTGTGTATAACTTTTAAGTTATAAAACAAAGCTGATACATATATAATCTTATTTCTATTGACAAAACTGGGAGAAAACTCAAATTGAATTTTTTTTACAGTCTTAAACCTGTAAAGTACTCCACAAAACTATTCATACACAGACTATTCATAAAAGTATTATGTATTATGTATGGGTAGTTCTTTTGTAGAGATAGTACACAATTAGGAGCACCCTGTTTATATAAAGCAGGAAAAAGATCTGTAACTTTCAATACCAGTCTGCTGGCTTTTCTAGTTTAAAAACTAGGTAATAGAATACAGTAACCAAACCAGGTTGATTAACTCACTAAATTTCTTAATACCTCTAAAATTTTGGCCAGTGGAGAAATACCACTTATATGTAGCCATAAAAGAATTTCAATAAACTTTTTAAAAACTCGGATTCTAAAAGGGTCTATAACTATCAATTCCTTCTAGGCTTTCTTACATACAAACTAGGCTTCGCCATGTAAAAAATTCTAAGTTCCTACCTTTATCTTACAATAAATTCCTCATTTTTTCAGTGGAATTCAAGGAGGAAAGAAAAGTACAAAATTTTCCTTTCAAATTTGTTCTAAAGCCACTTCCTCTAGTCTTTTTGTGTTTTTCTTCAGGTTTTTTTTCCCCCTCTTTTCTTTCAGTGCTAGGGATTGAACCCAGCCAAGCATGCACTCTACCACTGAGCCTACTCTCCCCTCTGGCTTCTCTCTGGCCTTTAATGGGCTGCCTAGGGCAGTCATAGCTCCTATCTTCTTACTAATTTATTATTTAAATTATGATAGAAATTATAGTTATCTAAGTATCTTATATTACTATCAGAGGAGTACATTAGTAGTAACTGCTAGGTATAGTAACAATAAAAATTAAATGAGAAATTGTAACTTGGAAACTAGCAAAAATGAATTCTAATAGGTTGAGTAAAAAATAAGACAAATAAAAATAAAATTAATTGAATCCAGAATGGGAAACACTAAAAATATTTTCTGTGTAAATTAAGAAAAAAGGTTTACTTCACTGCAGGCACGATACGGACTAATGACAAATTATATCCACCAAGGTGATGCAATGACACTCTACTTTAAAAGAAGCATCATTCAAGTTAATGTAGTAACATTCCACTGGACCCAACAGAAATGATTCAGGATGGATTATGGTATCAACTCTGGAAGGCATTATTTTATAAAGGCCAATGACAAAGAAATGAGGGTCCCAAGGAAAGCGAACAGAACTAATGAGGTTAAGACATACAGCTAAAGATTATGGGCATATTCAGAGAACACAAATTATTGGGTCCCTGTTCCCAGATATTTTAGAAATATTGAAGTAGAGTAATTAGAGTTACTGTTTTCAATGAGAGGACTGACAAACAACTGGAAGAAGTTACAAGAAAACAAACTTAGTTTCAGTAAAAAAGAAATTTATGTATATAATATTCTCATAATTGTAATTTCTAAAACCACCTTTTGAGATACAATATTCCTCATTAAAATATTTAGGTAAAAGATCAATGACCACATTAAAGATAATATTGGGAAAGATTTTCTGGAGCAGAAAAGCAGCAGAAGACATCATTCATGCTTCAAAAACTAATAGCTGAAAGGCCCCTATAATCCAGGCACCATTCTTGATATTTTAGACATGTCCCTATTCTCACAGAATATACATTCTAGTGATAAGATAAAAAAGTAAACAAGATCATTTCACAAGGTTGGAAGTATTATAAAGAAAATAAGATAGAACGATATAGAGATTTAAAGAGACACTTTAGCTGTCATCAAAGGAAGACTCACTGAGGAGATGACTTGAAGTTGAGCCATAGATGACACAAAAGCAGCAGCTATGAAGCAATCTGGAGTAGAATGATTCAAAGGATAAGTAAATCAGACTTTGAAATAGGAACAGGTTTGGCACTCAAGACTGCAACACAGCACTAGCAGAAATGAGCAATACACTTCATCTGACCATAGTAAGAAGCTTGCATTGTTCTCTAAGGAAAAGGAGTGGAGGAATATTGGTGTGTCTTAAACAGGGAACCACAAGATGTGATTTGTATAAGACTATTTTGGGCATATATGGAGAACAGGTTTTAGGCAGGCAGAGAGAGAAGAAAAACTAGTTGGAAACTTAAAGCTATTGTCCAAACTAAGGGTGATACTGACTTGAACTGTGATAGCTGAAATGACAATAGCCAGAATTAGGCCATATTATGAAAGAAGAATCTAAAAGATTTTCAGATCAATTGAATACTAGGAAAGAGGAAAAAAACAGCTAATATTCATACAGTACATACTTTACTCCAGACATGGTTGTATTTTCCATGTAGGAATTTATTTAACCCTTACAATAAGCTCACAAAATTAGGATGGATTATTAGAAATGAAGAAATTCAGGTATGTACAAAGAGATTAGATAATGGTTCACAGTCTCAGTACTAGAATAAGGCACAGCATATATTTTAACCCAAGAAATCAAATGTGTATAAATAATGTTCTCTTCAAAATAGCATAGTCAGAAGGCTCACTAATACTGACTTGAGAAGTGGATAGGTGGCAATGCCTTTGAAAGACTAGAAAAGAAATGGGTTTATCTAAGAATACTGTACCTGTAACTCCAGCACTTTGGGAAACCAAGTTACAGGAATTGCAATTCCAAGCGCAGCCTAGGCAACTTGAGTAAGACCCTGTCTCAAAAAATCTAAGGAGATGGGGTAGGATGGAGATCAGCTCAGTGAAAAAGCCCTTGGTTTGATCCTCAGAAGTGAGGAGGGGGGAAGGTGGATGAAAAATTCAGATTTGTGTCCATATTAAGTTTGACAGATCCATGAGGCATCCTGAAAGAGATACAGAAGTAGTGAAAGTATATAGGTTTCTAATATGGTGAAGTCAGAGGTTAGAGAAACACGAGGTCAACTTTGGTATGGCTGATGTTATTAATTAAGGCTACATAACAGAAAACACTGCTAGAAAGAGACTGTACACAGAAAACATTAATAGTGAGTTCAATCCCCAGCATCACAATTTAAAAAAAAGATTAGTAGTATAGGATAAAACCCTGAGGAACTCCTTAGAGGATAGGAAGAAAATGACCTAATGAAGACCATCTGAGAAGCAATCAAAGAATTAGGAAATCAGAATTATCAGAGAAGCCAAAAAAAAAAAAAAGTGGAGAGGACTGATGTTTCAAAAAGGAAGGAATGACTTACAACACCAAATACTACTGAGAGATCAAAAAATACGATAGAAAAGTGACCACTGTGTCTGGAAAAGGTCAGTGGTAAGCCTGATAAAAATAGTTACTATGAAATGGTGGGGATCGGAGTAAGTTGGACAGGAGTGAACACAAGAGAATGGAATATGGTGGTATCCCACCATTGGCTATGGACAATTCTTTGTGGAAAGTTTACAAAGTAATGAACAGAAACCAAGCAGTAGCTAGAGGACAGGGTACCATGTTTTTCCCCTCAAGATGTTATCCACTAGTTAGAAAATTATTGTATGTTGATAATCTAGCAGATGACCTCTCATCCTTTTTCTAACTCTAAACAGCTACACTAAATAGGATACATATAAGTGCATTTACTTTCCTTTGGATATGATGCTAAAAAATGTTACCTCCTTGCTGGGGATTTAGCTCAGCAGCATAAGCGCCTGCCTTTTAAGTGCTAGGTCATGAGTTCAATCCCCAGTACCAAAAAACAACAACAAAAAAACCCCAGTTACCTCCTCAATAAAATCACCATAAAGAATAATTCTAGGAGGCTTCCATATTAAAAACCATTTGTTCTAAAACAAAGTAATACTTAATATATAAAAGAAAACACTCATAGAAAATCAAGCATGGTCATGGATATATAACTGCACATATAACAGATCACACAACTAAAATGAATTATAATTCTTGATATTCAATTACCTGTAACTTTCTATCAGGTGCAAGCTACCTTTACCCTTTTAATTGCACTTATAAAAAAAGGTGAACTTAAAATGTTTAATAATTTTTTTCTATCACTTAACTGATTTTTTTCTAACTTCAACCTGTAGCATGACAGACTTATTTTTTTATGATACTTTTAAAGAGATTAACAGCACACTAACCAGTAAGACAAGCATTGCTTATAACATCTACTGAGACACATCATTACAAGGTAATATTTAACAATTAATACTAATTTGTATATAGTTAAATGTGATGGTCACTCATATAACACTATGTACAATAACAGCAAATATACTTGTTCAAACTAATAGCAAATGTAATAATGCATGCAACTATATCAGATGGTAACAGAATGAAATCAAGATCAAGGAGGCCTTATGATCCCATTAAGTTTAAAAAAGTAAATACAGATGGGGATGGACACTGCCATTAAGATTTAGTAATTTCCCAACTTCTAAGTCAGTTAATTAAATGTCTACTCATTTTCTACCTCTCTGTTCTGCATAGAACACAAAGAATAAAGAAACAAAAACAATAATTTGTTAAAACTAACCACTTCTTAGGTATGTATATCCCACTCTCTGACTAAAAGTACATTATTTAATAAAGAAAATTTTTTAAATTAAAGCACACCAAACTCTGCTAGATGTAGTGCACAATCATACACTAAATTATATCTTTTCTGTTATTATCACTTCAAAAAAGCTTATTGCTACTATTTGATCTATGAGATTTCCACCCCCACATCTAAATTTTGCATGGCACTTACAAAACTGCTAGTAATTTGTCTTCCCACTATATTGAAAAATAGAGGGTAAAAAAAAATCAATCATCAAATGTAACTAATTCCTTTCAAACAACTAATATTATAAAAGATGCCCTCAAATTGTTAATTAATGTAAACGAGTGAATGTCCTTTATAGTGTGTCAAGATTACCTAGGAACAAATAGCTGCTACATAAGCTTGAATACCACTGAAACAATTAAATATCATTTAGAAAATTATTTTATTCTATTCACATGATTTTAAATACTTAACTTGCTTTTGTAATAGCTTTTGTTCACAATCTATTATCTTTTTATATATTTACTGTCACACTGCATTTGCAAATATTTTGTTGAGAACTTTTTGTTTTTGTCTTTTGAGACAGGGTCTTGCTATTCAGTTCAGGCTAGCCTTGAGCTCACTTTGTAACCCAGGCTGGTCTCGAACTCCCAGTGATCTATCTGCCTCAGCTTCCAGAGTGCTGGGGATTACAGGCATGTGCCACCACTCCCAGCTTGTTGAAGATTCTTACACCCATATTCATTAGTAGTTTTTCTTATGACAGCTTGTCTAGTGTTGGTGGTAGGGTAATGCTGCCTACATAAAATGAGTTTGTTGGGGCTGGGGATTTAGCTCAGCAGCATAAGCACCTGCCTTGCATAAGCACGTGGTCGTGAGTTCAATCCCTGGTACCAATAAAAAAAAAAAAATGAGTTTGTCTTCCCTCTTTCATGTTAATGTAGACTTGATATTATTTCTCCTTTAAACGATCATGTCAAATGATGTAGAAAAGTTATTTGGTAAAACTTAACAGAACTTCCTTAGCCTGATTAAAAAGTACAGTATTTACCAAACACCTACATTTAATAGTGAAAGAGTAAATGTTTTCCCACAAAGATCAGGAATAAGACAAGGATGTCTCTCTCTCTCCATCTTATTCAACTTTCTATTTAAGATCCTAACCAATCCAATATGGCAAAAAAATGAAACTGTCTATTCACAGAGACTATGACTAAGGGTGACCAGAGCAATAGAGCCAAAAACTAAACTTAGCAAGGCAGCAGCAGGCAACGATACAAAGCCAACATATCTTTAAAAATCAATTAAATTTTCTATATATAACAATGATTGACTCAAAATTGAATGTATACAACAATATCATTTACAATGGCACCAAAAATCTTTACACAGATATATATCTAACAAAACATGTCCATGAGTTACATGCTGAAACTATGGAACACTAATGAAAGAAATCTGTGACAACCTAATTAAATGATGATGTATACCTCCTTTATACATCATCAAAATGTATAAAAATGTGACTATAGGTGCCATTAAAATAATTTGATGGCAGGTTTGCCATCAAATTACAACATAATTTTTTGTACAAATTGACAAGTTAATTGACAAAGTCACTAGGACAGCCTAAAAAACTCTGAAAAAAAAAATTGGATTCATACTATGTGATTTTGAAGAGTGATTACAGTGTTAACTACAGTAATCAAAACAGTGTGGTACTGGTAAAAGAACAGGCACATACATCAATAGAACAGAAGAACCCAGATATATAGTAAATTGATTTTTCACAAAGATGTAAAAATAGTTTTGGATTAGATCTGAAAGAAATATGCTTTTTTTCTATGGCAGTAAACAAGAAAATACAAATTTCCTCAACTTTAAGTTTTTTTTTAGTTTTTACAAAGGGGCAAAATGTTGTGTTATGGAAAAAATGGACAACAAATTTTCAAAGGGAGAAAAAAAGATTACTCATATGTACAATTAAAATAATAAACTACATTTCTATGTTACTCAGAAACTAAGGGAATGACAGTCATTTCAAAATCATATAATAAACATAAAAGGGGTTGCTGCTTCCATTAATATAAAGTCTATCTACATTCTTTACATAGGAAATTTGTTATAAACTTTGAAAACAAAAATCAACTCAGTAATGAGAACAAAGATCTGGAGGAAGAGTCTGTCATATGATAAAGTAAGAGGGCAATAAAAAATAAAAGACCTGTTGAAAACGAAGAAACAGGATGAGACAAGACTAGACATACCTGAAAATCAAAATACACACCTCATAGCACTTACTTTTAATCAAGTGCCTGCAAAATGTTCCCTCTTGCCTCTCCAATTTCCATCTCTACTACTCAAAACGAACTTTAGGAGTTGCAGGCGGTAAAGACTGGCGAGGGAGCTGCAAAACTGAGTTTTCTACGGCATAAAAAGCAACTAAATGTCCAGTTTTGCGAGACGGAACACGAAAGGGGGCGTGGCAGGGAAAGAGGTGACTTGCTGAAGCAAGAGAGGACTGGAAGATGATTTCACAGTGCAGGCGGTAGACGAAAATTACCTGGACTGGGTGGGCGAGTTTACAAAGCTTAGAGTCCTTCGTGCTGGTAAATTAGTCACCCAGAAGGTTCAGGGATAGGGAAACAATGCAATCTGGCACTAACAGGAGGCAAAGCGGACGGGGAAGAATAGAAAGGTAGACAAGGTGGGAGTCCCTCAAATCTCAGACCTGGAGGCCCCGGGAAAGGAGAGCCGCGCAACGGCACCAGCGGAGGGGCTGAGGCGGCGGCGAGCATCTCCCAGAGCCAGGTGGCAGGGCGACGGCCTGAAGGGGCGGACCCGCCGGGAGCCCAGCACGAGGGGCTGCCCGAGTTAAATCTCAGAATCCGTGGGCAAGCCGAGACGAAGGCCTGCATGGGAGCTGGAGGAGAGCACAGGAAGGACTCCGGGGTCCAGGGCGACAGACGCCTCACTCACCTGGTTGGTAACCTGAAATGAAGCAGAAAACACCGTTTAGGGCGATCCTGACACGGACTAGAGGCAGCATCCCAGCTCCCTCTCCCCTGTCGCGGCCGCGGTCCCAGACTTGGACCCGAGCCGCGCTCACCTCAGGGTTGGCCTCCAGCGGCAACCAGCGCTGACCCTCCATGGCCGCTGCGCCCGGCCCCTCTCCAGCTCTGACAGCCGCTGCCGCTTCCGCCCCCGCGCGCCTTGATGTGGGTCAGTCCAACCCGCCGCCCGGCGGGAGGAGCGCCGAAGGGCGAAGCGCACTGCAGCCGTCTCGCTTCTTTACCACTTCCCGAAGAGCCACATCTCAAGTTCGATGTTTTAAATTAACATGCCGTCTAAATAGAAGAGACAGGGGCCATGTTCCTATTTCAGACTGAATCCACAGAGCGTTCCCCCTCAAACTTGGACTCTCCCTAGCCAACCCCAGCGCTCGCATTCTACGCATGCGCCACGTGCTGGCCTGGGACCGCGTGGTCTTCAGGGACCTCCTATCCTTGCAGTGTTTGCCAGCGGCGCGAGGTGGCGCGCCGCACTGAGTCCTGTTCAGTGAGGGAGCAACCAGGTTCCTAAACCAGCAGAAGGCACATAAACCGGAGGAGGACGTCTGGAGTAATGGTCCTGTTGCCCCTTTATAAGAGCGCAGAAGTGATGCGTTGGCCTTATCTATTATCTCAAAATAGGATGTCTCTATTTCTATACATAATCTACTGGTCCAAAAAATGTATGTTACTTACATTGTGTTGTGTTGGGACACAAAACTGAGTCCGCTATAGAATAGAGAAGGTGGATGTAAGGGTAAGAATCAAAATAAATATGGTATGTATGTGGTAGTGGTACCATGAGGTATGCTGGATCTACAAGTAGAGACGCACAGCTGAAGGGGAAGAGAGTGTCGAGACAATGTGTATTTCTGGACTACACCCTTAGGAGACAATAGATGGTAGTCAGAGACCAAGATTCTCCATAGAGGGTAAATGCATGGTAGCTACATATACTGGCTGAATAAAGGACATCGGCTAAAAGAGATGTTAGAGGAATAAGCAGCAGCAACCCTAAAGAGACATCTGAGATTCATTCTAAAAACAGCAGGGAACCACTGAAGAAGTTTAAGCAGCATTTTAAATCTCTTCTTTAGGAAGACAGCTCCAACACTTTATCAGAAAACTGTTAGTTTGAAAGGGTCCTTGAGCAAGAGGGTACATGCTAAGATAAATTTGCCTTGCTATTTGGCCATATGTCTCAGCAAAAATCCAATGGTGTGAGAGCTATCTATGGCAGATAAAAATACTGGGTGGAGTCTTAGGAAAGCCCTAAAAGGAAATTCATAGTATAGACCCTCAGGTGTTGAAGCAAGGCTATTTCTCTGACAGCGAGTCATTTGAAAATTAGACTGAGAACTGTGGATATAGCTCAGCAGGATGGTACTTGCCTGGCAAATGTAAGATTGTGAATCCGATTCCCAATACCAAAACAGAAAGAAAAAGAAAAAATAGACTCTGAAGCCTTTTAGACAGAACCACCATCTTCCAGTAATTTGCCAAAAAGGTAAACACAGGAAAGAGGAGAGGAACCTAGTATATGTCTTCAGACATTTTAGAAAACATAGCCTTGTTCCTTGGCCACATATGTGAATCTACCAAAAGATGATATTGTAGACATCAAGGGAATGAATATTGCTTAAAACAGAATGCCACACAAATATTACCATAGCAAAACTGGAAGAACCTACATTATTGCCCAGCATGCTGTTAGATAAGGCCAAAAGACTCCCCAAAAAACTTAATGTAAGTACTCTAATAGTCAAAATGTGTCCAGGAAAGTGATCAGAAAAAGAAGGAAGACAACGAGAAAGGTACCTGGTTCACATAAAGCCCACCTCCCCTGTCCAGAAAAACACACTTTGTGAGCACAAAAGGGAAGCTGCTGCTGGGACCTGTTTCCTATGAATTCATGGCATACACGGGATGTCACTTTGCCTTTCAGCATTTAATGAGTAGCAGGTGTTGTAGGCCTTGGGCATAATAACCAGAACTGCTTAAAAATGAAACAAACAAACAAACCAAAAACAAAAGTCTTGAATTATAAGTATAGTTTTATTAATTGAAAAGGTATCCCGAAGAAATCAATACTTAGATTCCAGATTTTCTCTGTAACCAATTAGTGCAGACGTTATGCCTCATATTCAGTGTTTCTCTTGCCGAAACATGTGTGGTATTGTGCACATGTATACCTAAATGGCCAAATATTTATGAAATGTTTTTACTGGTTTGAAGATCCTCTAAATCACCATGGAAAAGCTGTATTAACACAAATGGAAGGCACCTATGGCATTACAGCTAAGTAAATTGTTTAAAGCACTCTAAAAAATTAGGCCCTGACATGTCACTTATCCCTTCCACTGATTGAGAGGCTGGCTTGTAACTCACGTGATTATGCAAGTGGTAAATCTGCTCATCATGATGTGAACATTGTCATATTTATCACAGTATTTAATGCATCAGTGTGTCAGATAGAGAAAGAGGAGCCAAGAGATTTGAAATGTTACTAAGGTAAACAGTAGCCAAAAGAATATGAGTGAGACAGTTGGAATTTCCCCAAGAAAGGCAAGTTCAGCATAATAAAATTATCTTTTTCTTACTCTCTACTCTCTTTCTGAGTTCTCTTTTTTGTGTTCTGTGTAGTAATAGTATTCATGCTGCCCATAGGTAAAATTTCTAGAGTCATCATTGACAATTTCATCAAAGGAATATTTCTTTAAAACAATATTTTTTCATCTATGTCTGCTTCTCCATCTCCATGACTGTAGCCTGTAGCCTTAATTCTCTTAATTCTAAGCATTTCTCTTGAAATTGTTCCACATTATTGACAAATCATGTTTCTGCATATCTGTTATGCTATTCATTCCTCAATGATTCATTGAACACCTATAGTGTATCAGGCATTGAGTTAATCTCTGAGGCAACCTGCAAAGAAGTATGGAATATACTGTCTCCAAAAGCCAAAGAGCCCACCAAGTGCTCTGCCTAGTTCCACCTGAGAGACATTGCAAGATATCTGCAATGTCTTTCATCTTAGAGAGGTTGTCCTAGCATGCCCCAGAATTTTGGGACTATAAACACTTTACAAATATACCAGGCATCTAGTCTTTATACATTTGGAGTCAGGGGTTTGCAAGGAGAACAAGACAATACAGGACACATGATTTATAGTATTATTTATGTTATTCACCCCAAAAGTCAAATACAAAAAAGAAAGTTCAGGAAATCTACCCATACACTAAAGATCTAGAGAATACAGCCAAGAGCCTGGATCCCAAAACAACATCCTGCATGAGTCCATCTAAAGACCTAGAGCCCATGAAAGTGCCCTTCCCATGAGTCCAACTAAAGGTCTACAGTCCACAACAATGAATCATGCAAGTCTGTTTCATGGATCTGCTTTGGGAAGGCCCAAAGGTCAGTGGTGGAAGCTAGAATGTTTGTGCCAGCAGAATGAAGGATTTCTGCCAGTAGGCTGAAGGTTCTGGAGCCAGGAAGAGATGCTCGAAGTAAGGACCAGGGCTCCTTGAAAAGTGCCACAACCATCCTCATTGACCATGAAGTACCAAGCTCCTCCAGTGATGAGAACAGCCAAGTTCTTATCAGGAAAGAAGGTTGACAGGCTTCTCCAGGAGAACCAATGGCAACAGGAGAACCAACAACATCATGGAGAACCAACAACTTCTTCTCCAGTTCTCCTTTATGTTGGTAATAATCCTTGTGTGGGCTCCCCACTCAGCATCACGCTGATTCAGATCAGCTGGTGTTACATTGACCACCAGTTCTTAATCCATGACAGTACCTTTTAACTTCCACCATCTAGTAGGGATATACCTACCGTACTATGAAGAGCAGTATTTCTCAGACTTGAATGTGCACATAAACACCTGAGAAAACCGAAGTGCAGATTCTGACTTAGTTAGGCTGAGATAGGGCCCAAGATTTGGTGACATTACACTTAATTTTGAAATTCTATCAACAGGGTTTGCCATATAACTTTGGAGTTTTTTCTACTAGTTTTTCTACAACAATGATCTGGCCATCCTAATTATTCCTGGATTCTGAATTTCCAGTTTTCCTACTTACTAACATTTATTTGAAACTTCTACATCAAGTCTTGCAGAGCTTTTGAAGCTATTTACACACATGGCACAGAATAGCAAAAAATTTAAATTCCCAGCTGTGGTTGAACAGGCAATGTTCTGTCTTCTTGTTTTAGCTTTCACACTAGAAATAAGTATCCCTTTTGCTATCTATTTAGTGCTACATCCCTCTCATTTTTGAGCCTTTTACTAATTTCACTGTTTAAAGTTGTGTCCAGGCATAGTGGTCAAGTGATACCTCCTGTTCATAAATGCAAGAAGACTACACTGTACCTTGTAGAGAAAATAAGTGTATTTGGATAAACTTTATTGAGGCTTTTACCTATAGTGCTGTTAGCCATAGCTCAGTGTTAGTTACTCCATGATATATATCATGTCTTTAAAGAGAAATGTACATAAGACAAGGCACTGACCAACTAATGAAAAGTTTTGACCAGAAGCTTACAAAACCTAACCTGCATTTGCCTGTTAATGGCAACTTTTTAGACCATCAACTCAGATTGTCTGCCCCACTCTTTTGTATGCATAACATGATAGGAGAAAATTCTATTACATATCTTTTTAAAGTTTTACAATAAATATAATAGCATGTCTATTATAGTATCATGACATTTGTTTATATCCACAGTAAAATTTTGATAATTGTCAAAGACATCAAGATTTATCACTATTATCTTGACTCAACACATAATTTTAGTTTTTAAGTAACTGATAAATCATAAATCTTTTGAAAATCTACTGAAATACAGTAAGTTTTTTACCAGTCAATGTTTAAGTCTTAATAAGACAACTCAAAAATTGCTCTCTCATTCTTAGACATTTTTCTCTTATTTTCTGAGGGACTTGGTATCTTTTTAAAACTTAAACTGAAATAAGCCACACTTTTGCTTGATTGTATAAAATTGGGATGAGTTAAATTTAACAAAATTTATTTGAGCAAGAAAAATTTTCTAGAATCAGGCAACATTTTGGACCACAATTGGGTCAGAATGCCTCACCCCATCACCTGTGCAGGTTCTACTATAGTAAGAAAAATGGAAGTGACTTTAAAAACAACATGACTGGCTACAGTTGGCATTTGCCTTATAGGTGTGTGTTTGGTGAGGCATTTATAGGACATTTACATAGCCTAATCAGTTGGTGGCCTGTAATTGGCTGGAATTCAATTGCTTGGTTAAAAGAGTACACTCCTAAGTTAGGTTACATCCTCTTAACATATCAAGCTGGGTACAATTTACTCCGTATAGCAGCCACTTTGAATCAAACAATCATTTAATCAAGTATAAAGACAGACTGAGGTCAAACTTAACTGAATGTAACACTACTTGAGGCTATCCATTTTTTTTTAGGAATAGTAAATTATTTGGATTATTTGCAAAAAAACATGGAATTGTAATCATTGTTCTAACAACCCATATTTCCTTCACCAATACAAATTTAAAATTTGTTTTCAGTTCACACCTATTTCCACAACTGATAACCTTATGCTAAATCACACAGTGATTTTCTTAAAGATATTTTAAATGACAATTAAACATAATAAGTATAGAGCCACAGTACCCATAATTTAATAGAAGTACTGGAAGGTCTCTGACCAAGTTCATGCATACACCTGCAAAAACAGGTGAATTACAACTAGTGCTTTGGTAACCATTATTGGAAGAAGCTGTCTGATGCAATATTCAGTATACTTTCTGAGATGTTAAATGTGAAAAAAGGGCTTAAGAATTGATCAAGTTCAGTATTTGGCACCCTAAGAGGGTCATCCAGTTGTAACCATCCCAGGGAATTTTCCAAGTTCAGACTCCAGCTGGCTGTAGGAATCAATCTTTATACACTACAACTTGTTCGTGGCACACTGCCTTGATAGTGAGTACATTCTTTTATATTACATATCTTAACAGAACTATGTCCCAGCTGGCTTCCTACTTCATGTGCATTTACCTTGCCACCTATCTTGATGGTTTGTTCCACTGCTAAACTACCATCAATTATTCAGCCTTTTGTAACATTTAAAAACACATCAGGACCAGGGATGTAGCTCAGCAGCATAGCACCTGCCTGGCAAGCACAAGGTCCTGAGTTCAAACCCTTATACCAAAAAATACAAACCAAACCCACATCAAGTAAAGCCTTGCATAATTTAGGCTCATCTGACTCAATATGAAATAATACTTTCCCCACTTGATCAAAAATCATGACTTCCATAATCTAGCTGTATTTCCATAAGCCAGGCACTGAACCTATTTCAGTCATGCTTTTTAAAGAAGACTCTGAAAGTGGCTTTTAAGCCAAAAGTTCAAAACTATTTCTTCCACTTATTAAGTAAATATGTCCAGATTTGGCCCAAAGGCTTAGAATTTTAACCCCTGCTTTAAGCTCCAAAACTCCTATGATGCTAGAACTAAAGATCATGCCTATTCCAAGTTCTACACTTTTGCTTGACTGCTGCCCATTGATTACCACCACCATCCTGCCTCTATCTTGGCCACCAACACACACTAGAATTCATTTTTTTTTTGGCTTTTTGAGACAGGGTCTCACTATGAAGTTCAGGCTGGCCTTGAGCTCATTTTACAGCCCAGGCTGGTCTCGAACTCACGATTCTCCTGCCTCAGCCTCCTGAGTGCTGGGATTACAGGCGTGAGCCACCACACCCGGCTAGCATTCATATTCTTAAACAGGTTAGAGTACTCATACAACTCTAAAGTAACAGCAAGGAGGTGATAAGGATTTCAGCAGGCATACTAGAAATATGGAATCCCTCTGGAGCTCTTTGAAATTATATTGTAGTCTGTAAATTAATTCAGATTGAAGTTTTACCTGTTAATTAGATGATATTGCTTGGTATTCTTGAACTTCAGTTTTCTCATCCTTAAAATGGAAAGACTGTATGATCTGTATAACATATCTTTAAGGACTGAATATCATGATGATGAGAGTAGTTAGTATTTTTCCAGCACTTACTATGCTCAGGAATTTTGATATGTGCTTTATGTATATGATCTCATTTATGCTCTAATTAAAACCTCACAATACAAATGTTAGTGTGAATAACCCCACATTTACAGACAATAAGCTCATACTCAGGAAGTCTAACTATACCTAAGTAAAACAGATAAGTGGTGAGAGATTTAGATTTGGGCCTACATAGCTGAATCTCCCAGCACTTCATTTATATCCTTTACTGTATTAGTTTCTTACTGCTAGTGTAATAAATCACCACAAATTTTGGTGGTTTAAAACAAATCAAAATTATTTTCTGAAAATATGAGTCAGAGCTTTGAAATGGATCCCAATGTGCTCCAATCAAAGTGTTGACAGAGCTGTGGACCTTCTAGAATATAGATGAGAAAAGTCCATTTTCCTTCTGATAGCTCCTCTGATAGTTGTCTGCATTCTTTGGCCTTTGGTTCCAGTCTCTGTCCTTAGCCAGAAAAGGTTGGCTGAATCTCAGATGGTTATTACTCTGACACACTAACTCTAATTAGTCTGCCTTCAACTTCAACATTTACGGATACTCATCATCACACTGGACTCACTTGAGTAATCCAGGAACATCTCCTTTTAAGGTCAAAGGATTAGCAACCTTAATTCCCCTGTGTCATGTAATATAACATATTCATAGGTTCTGGCAATCTTACAAAGAGGACAATATAATGTAGCATAGTAAATATGTTTAATGAGCATTTATTGTTTTTGTTTCCTTAGTATCTTTTCATCTAAGTTGTGTCACCTCAGTATCATCTTCATCTCTTACAGGTATCTTCTTACCCTTGTTGCTGCTAGTGCTTTTATCAGTGTCATAATTCTGTCCCTTACAGACATACCAGAGGTCATGGAGTGAAAATAGTAATTCAATGACCTAGTTCTGGTATTGATTTAAGGGTATGCACATGACTGAGGCAAGTTAATCAGTCTTTCTCTGAGAACTGAGATTGAAGGACAGCTTCCTCTTTCCTCCCAAATCACGAGTGATAATGCTGTGATCCCAAGATGTTAGTGGTCATGGGTCTAGATGCATGTACGCCTCCCTCAACAACATAGGGAAAAGCCTAAGAGAATGGATCAAGCAGACAAAAACCCAGCCACAGCCGAGAAATGGAGATTGGAATCTTTATTCAACTCTCATAATTCTCTTGGCTCTGTGGGAGATTTCACACCTGCATTTCAGAGGCTACAGCTGTGAGACAATGATTTCTGCTATTTTGCTTAGGCTAGCTTGAGTGGGATTTATATCACTTAGCATAAAAAGCCCTACCATAAATGTTTAGTTATATCTTGAGTTGTATGTGCAATTTTGTTTTCTCTTTTACATTTTAACACTTATGAAATCAGAGTTCATGATATGGTTCTATAGACTTCCTTCTATGTAGATGACAGAATTCTGTATTTTCTGATTTAAATGTCCTTCTAAATATCACTAGATACAAATATATACATAAAACCAAAGTTATACCTATCATTTTTAATTTTGGCATTCTCTAACTGTATTTGTAAAATCCATGTTTTCCAAGTGTGACGCTTATATAAGTTTTGACCTCTTGAAAGACAGAGGAATTAAAAATAAGCAAAATATCACATGTGTTATAGGACCATCAGAAGCACTAGAACAAGAGAAAAATTGGCAAAAACTTCTCTAAATGCTACAGATATCTTACTACTCAAATTCAATTGAAAGATTTTTGGAAAGGAACACTAACACTGAATAATGATAAACAGTTTTGAAAGGTTCTATAAAAATAGAGAAATCATAAAAATTAATTTAAAACTATGTCATTTTAGTGCATTTTTACAAATCCTGTGTGAGTGCACACGCTTGCATGTACTTTATAAATATAATGGCAACAAAGAATTAAAAAGAATGCTCTCACAAAAAAGAACTGATGCACATACCAACTATATGCACAACACAGTAGTATTATATTCTTTTAATCAGCCTTTCATAGCAAGGAAAACATTTGATTTGTTCAAGAACTGTTTTCAAGCTAATCGGTACATTTAAAAAAAGTCCAATCTCGAGTGGCTTTTTGAGGCCTACATTCTACATGCCTGAGTGCTATATCCAGGGACAGGTATAAAGCTCAATCTAATTCTCTAACAGTCCTATGAAAAGTGTTCATGCTAGGCAGAATTCTACAATTCCTCAACCCTGAAAGACTCAATCCCTGATTTTACAACAAAACACTAACGTAGATACTTCTCTGTAGGGACTTTGCAGATATAATTAAAATCATGCATCTTAACATAGGGAGGTTATTCTGGATTGAGTATGCCTCATCTGACCATCTGAACCCTTAAAAACAGAGAGCTAGGGCTGGAGGTTTACCTCAGTGGCCTAAGTGTCTGCCTGGAAAGTACAAGGTTGTGAGTTCAATCCCTAGTACCCCCCTCAAAAAAAGAATGCCCGCTTGCTGTTGTGGTCAGGGGTTGTACAGAGGATAATTAGAATCAGGACATGGAGTTTATAATATCGTTTTATGATGGTCACCTAGAGTTAACACAAGGAAATGCAGGAAATCTATCCACAACACTAAAGACATAGAATATTTAACCAAAGGCCTGAATCCCACAGCAATGTCCCACAGGAGTCCAGATGAAGACCCAGAGCTCATGACAATGCCTCCCACGAGTCCAACTGGAGGTCTAGATAGAGTCCACAAGAAGGACTCACACCAGTCTCTTTTATGGATCCGTGCTGGGAAGGCCCAAAGGTCAGTGGTGGAAGCTAGAAAGTCTCTGCCAGCAGGGTGAAGGAGCCATACTGGTAGGTTGAGGGTTCTGTGCTGGAGCCGAGAAGTCACACTCACAACAAAGACCGGTGCTGTCCTGAAAAGCACCACAGCCATCCTCAGTGACACAGAGGCTGCGAGCTCCTCCAATGACAAGCACAGTCAAGTGCATTCAAGGAAGCCAATGTGACGAGTTCATCCTAGAGACCAAGCAGCACATGTCTTCCCCTCCGGAGCCAGGAAGCAATGTTCGATGTGAAGACCAGAGCTTCTCCTGGAGAGCCTAATGGCTCAAAGAGCAACATGCAGGAGAACCCACAATGCCTCAATGCTTCACTGCTTCTCTTTCTCCATGTCTTTATGCTGGCAACTTTACTCAGGTGGGACATCTATGCTCAGCACCATGCTGATGTAACCCAGCTGACGTTAATTGACCACCAGTTTTTAATCCATAACACCTGCTATGTGACTCGGTTCCCCATTTCTCCCTGATTGGGCAGTTTAACCTGAACAAAAACAGAGAGCTATGGCAAAAGAAGGCAGAGGAAAAACAATACAGGAGAGATCACAAAGCAAGTGGAAGATGAACTCTGCCATTATTGGCTTTTAAAATGGAGGTAGGGAGGACAAGAGGAGTGTGGATGGTCTCTAGAAGCTGACAATGTAATGTAAAACCAGTAAGGAAAAAAGAACTGCACAGAACTGAATTCTGCCAACTACCTGAATGAATCTGAAAATATAACCCCACTGCCATCCCCATGCCCTGAGTCCCGAGCCACAAGTGAGGGGACTCTTTTTGCTACAAACTTACCAATACAGCTCTAGGCATTAACGACATAAGATCATAAAATTTAACCACAGACCATGATTAGATTCGGGTTTTAAGCAGGGTAGAGAATTCTCAAGAATATTGTAGAAAAGAATGGGCAATTTTAACTTAGTCTATTAGATGGCTGTATTTTATCAATGTTAAATGTCCTGATTTGTGGCTATTTAGGAGTTCTTAATAGAGAATAGGATACATAGTCAGGTATGAAGAAATGAAATATCCTAATTACTATATGTATGTAGACAATGAAAAAAATATGTAAAGCATAGAAAAATTTTCAATGTTGATGAAGGGGATAGAGATGTTTATTTAACTATTTTTGCAACTTCTCTGAAAAGATTTTCAGGTTTTTAAAAATACAAAGATGACTGGAAAAAGTCACTCTATTCTGTGTAAAATGCAATGTAGGTAAGTAAGAGAGAAGGTTGAGGAGGTACTGCCATAGTTACATTGAATATTGGAGTAAGATGGTGTCAACGGAGACAAGGTATTTCCCTCTCCTTCTTTCTCTCACACAGGTCAGTGAGGTAAATCCCAGTAACGATAACTCGTTGCTATAGCTCTTAGAGGAATCTGCCTCGCAGGATAAAATTCCCAGTAGCAACTGTGGTTATCCAATCGTTTTCAATTTGCTAGACTGCTCAATCCCTAGCGCCGCACAAATTTGCGCTTGCGCAGAGCCCTGATCTCCAGATTGGAAGCACCACTTGTACAGTTTAAAATAGGGGAGGCAGCATCCTGAGTTTAACTATTCTTTCTCTTCACAAGTATCCTCCAGGCTTTCTGATTTTTATCCTACATTATTCTCACTGGCATTGAGTATTGCTTTAGGATAGATGTATAATTGAGACAAAAACTGAGGTAAAGCCATTTGTAGTCCTTCTGTCACCCCCCTCCCCCGTCAATCGCGTGCGCCAGGCCACCAGTGTCCGGAAATGGAAGCGGAAGGGGAAGTGTTGTCCCGGCGGAGACTGCCAGAATCCGCGCTGCGACCCTGGACTAGTGCTATGGAGGGGTCTGGCTCTAGGGTGCCTGTGCTGGATGCTAAATCAGAGGTAAGTCCCTGTCGAGAAGGAAAAGGGGCACTGGGGCGCTCACTCATGAAAGGTCTTTCCCTAAACTGTGCTTTCTGCTTTTATTTCAGGTCACCAACCAGGTGAGTCAGAGACCGCCCCGCCCTGTCCCTACTCCACCGTCACTAGACTCGGGCGGCCGGCAGCATCCGGCCCGCCTTCCTCAGCTGAAGATGCCATTGTGAGTCTTGTCCAGCTTTTGCGTTTCATTACCTATATCCGCGAGCCCGTGCCTTTTCAGCTCCCATATCTGTATTACTCCTACCTTTTTGTCCGGAGATTGTCACTGCCACTGTAATTTCATCGCCAGCCCCAAGAGTACTTTTTCCTTGATTAGGTACCTTCCATTAGAAGATGAGAAGATATTATTTTTGAATGCAACGGAAATATAAAAAATTATTAAAACTTAATAGAGATAGTACTGCAGACTTTTTTGCTCTTTAAAGAGTTGTCTTAAAGATGGAATATATCTTTTTAACCTTGCAAACAATAAACTTTATGCTATGAATAAAAATTGCACTTCATTAAGTATGTCTTAGTTTCCATTTCTTGTTTAAAATGTTTCTGCAACTATTTTTAGGTAACTTAAAATTCTTTTGAAAAGTTCTAAAGCTGTAATATTTTATGTCAGGAATTATGAAGGTTCATACAAAATACAAGAAAGTGCTGAGGTAAAAAAAATAAGAATACAGAGGCTGAGAAAGGTGCCCATTGACTTACGTGTGTCTTGAAACACATCTTGCTGTTGCCTTGAGAATTGTAGGAGAAAGGGGAACTCAGATAGTAGTCAGCCACTTTGCCCAGAGTTCCATGAGTTAGTGCATTTTTATTGTCTCATAAATCATTTTATCTGTTTACTTACAGAATACAATCACAAAATACAGTGAATATTTTGATTTTTAAAATTTGTTAAAAACATACTGCCATTTATCTCCCTCAAAATATTTCTTGCTGGAATACACTTATCCCATCTTTCTTGCTATCTTCTGAAGCAATTCTGAAGGAGCTTCTTCCTGTCTTTAATTGTGCTATTATGGCTGCCTCGATGTCCTGAAAGTGTTTTCCTTTTATGATCATACTGATTTTTGGGAAGAGCGAAAAATTGCAGAATGCCAGATCTGATAAATAAAGTGCATGAGGACACACCATAATGGTTTTATTTGACAGAATTGCTGTAAATATTTTGAATTTTTTTTCAGTAGTTCAAACACAGAGTTGAAATATTTTAAACAAGGTTGCACAACATTAGGAAATAAATTGTCTTCCAATAAATCTAACAAGATGTTTTAAACCTTTATGAAGAAAATTATAAAAAGCAGTAAATTTCTAGTTTCTGGTCCAGGTTAGAAGGTATTTGGAAGTTATTACTTTGTCCTAACAAGAACTGAACAAACTGAAAAATCAGCAGTTCTTAAATCTGTCAAAAAATGAGATCACAAGGTAACATTAGTTCAGTAGCAAAAGGTATCTTTCAATCAGTAAGTATTTTTTAAGTGCCTGCTGTGTACCAGACACCTCCTTAAGCTTTGGAAATAAGAGAGATAATTCTTGGACCTACGGTCTTATGTTTTAGAAGAGCTGCATTTATCAAATCCTTTTTTATGCCAGGGCAGCAATGAACAATTGCTCATAGAAACTGAGGAGTATTGAAGTAACCAGTAACTCTATAATCTTTGGAGTCAGACAGACTTTGGCTTTTATTCTCATTCCAGAAATGTATGACCTTTTGCATATGACCTTAACTCCAGCATTAAGATTTGTCATCTACAAAATGGAAATAATAACCTATAATGTGATGACGATTCAGGGAGGCATTTAATGCATGTAAACTGTATAATACATCACCTGACATGCATGCATCATGAAGAGTGATGAAATCTAAAACCACCTTATGCTAATATAAAGGTTGAGCTTGAGGTCCATGGTGAGTAAAGAAACTGGAAAGGCTCTTTCCTGTGTCTCAACCAACTATGACTATCACTTAACCCATCTTCCATTGCAGTACTTTGGGTTGTGGAATGGGGAAAAGCATGTGCAACAGAAAGGTGAGGTAAAGGATATTCCAAAGCATTTGGAGTCCTCTGAAGTACCCGAGCAAAATTTAAGCCTATTAAAAGCAGTATTGTCACACCTTCTACTTCTTTATATATCTGACTTTATATAAATATACATACATATATAAATTAAATGGAGATATTTTCTTTATCATGACCAGGATTGAACTAAAAGGCAAGTGTAAGAGCAGTAAAGTCAAATACGTATTTGCATTCAAGGCAATGAAACTACTAATGTTTTGTTTTGTACTGTTTCATTAAAGCTTATAGATTTTCAGTGGAAACTGGGTATGGCTGTGAGCTCGGACAGTTGCAGATCTCTTAAATATCCTTATGTCACAGTGATGCTAAAAGTGGCAGATCATTCAGGTGAAGTAAAGAACAAATCTTTTGAAATGACAGTTCCACAGTTTCAGGTTTGTAGTTTAACTCATTAAATTTTAGTACATTTTTCTATTAATACTTATTAGAAAACTGCATAAAGTCTTTTAAAAGGAACATTTTTGTTATTTTTACTTGCCAGTTGATTGTGTTTTACATGTTTGTACACAAAAAAAATCTAAATTTGTTTTATTTTCAGTACAGTAAGAATTTGTGTATTGTGGTCTGTGGTTGCTTTAGCAGTTGCTTGTGAGAATATTTTCATCTTCTCTGGCAGAATATTGCATTTAACCTATTTTTCCTCTAGGTGTAGTCAACACAGATCACCTAAATGAATCTTTTCTTTCAGTAGTGTTGACCCTGTTTTCTAAGTACTGTTTACAAAATGCAGATCAGAGCAACTCTACCTGTTGACTAGTTTTATTAGCTAGAGATTTTAAATAACTCAGTAGTTCATTAAACAACTCAGTACTTCATAAGTCCATATTTAGAGTTATTCATATTATCATTTTACCACTTTTTTGTAATCAAGGAAAGTAAAAGGAGGTAGGGAGTAAATTGGATTTTCTTTTGAATGTACATCCCAGGAGGTGTGCAGTTATTAACTAATTTAACAAATTTTGTTGTTAGTTTTAAACCTCTCAGTCTGAGTAGAGAGGAATTCTTAGCATCAGTTAGTACTCAGAGAAAAGTTGAATGCTCTGATAAATGCAAACATCTTGAATAAAATGAAAATAAAAAGCTAATTAGTTGTAAAAGTAACTAAAAATATAATTAAGTACCCTTTTTTAAAAAAGCCTTTCATATACCACTGTATAGTAGTATTTGAATGCCAAATTTAAAGGGATTTCTTTCCCTTTGATTTCTTTATTTTAAAACATCTTTAAGACAAAATTAATGATCACAAAAATAATATTACTGTTGGTTAGTTTTTTTGGAAGGAATTAGAACTCCAGCAAAAAGGAATAAACATAATATGTTGTGATAATATAAATAGCCTTCAACTGAATATAAAGACTAAATCAATTTATAAACAGGATAGAGGTTTCAGTCCTTTTATTTTAAATTTAAAGCTGCTGGTCTACTTCTTAACGTTCTGTGCAGCATTCATGCTTTCTGATTTCTACCTCTAGAAAAAGTTTTTTCTTATAGGAAAAAATAGAAATGGACAATCTTTTTTTCCCCCAGCCTTATTGAGGTGTAATTGACAAAAATACTATACTTTCAAGGTGTACAATGAGATGATTAGATAAAAGTATATGTTATGTAATGATTATTACCACATCAAACTAACACATCTAATATCACACATAGTTAACGTGTGAGTGTGAGAGATAAGGACACTTAAAAATCTTTCAGAAATTTTATTATATTTATTTATTTAGCCTTTTTTGAGACAGTCTCTTGCTATATAGTTCAGGCTTGCTTTCAGCTCACTTTGTAGCCCATGCTGGTCTCGAACTTGCAAGATCCTCCTGCCTCAGCCTCCAGAATGCTGGGATTACAAGTGTGTGCCACCATGCCCAGCATTCAGCAATTTCAAATAAGCAGCACACTATTAATTATAATCACTATACTGTACTTAGATTCTTGGAACTTTTATAACAAAGTTTGTACTTTTTGGCCAACATTTCTCCATTTTCCCATTCTCAGTTTCTGACAGCCACTATTCTAGTCTTCTATTGCCTTTGTTTGCTTGTTTGTACTGGGGGTTGAACCCAGGGCTTTTAAACTAAGCTATCTCACTAGCCCATTTTTTAAAATTTTGAGATGGGGTCTCACTGAGACTAACTTGCTCAAGATCTGCTCAACTTGCTGTCCACCTGCCTCAGCCTCCCAGAGTGCTGAAGTTATAGGTGGCAGCTAAACACACTTGACTTCTGATGTGATGTTAAAAAAAATTTTTCTCATGTGCTTGAAAAAGTTTACTCATGTGCTAATTAGCCTGGTTCTACAGTACTATTTTTGTTCATAGTACCAAATAGCACCTCTTTGTTTCTCATTGCAACTTAGTAGTTAAGGAGGTAGCATGAAGACATTGGGGTATAAAAATACATAGCACCTGGTCAATATAAAGAACTGCTTTATCCTATAAAAGCAAAATTAATGTTTTTCCTTTTTCCTTCTAGAATTTCTACAGACAGTTCAAGGAAATTGCTGCTGTTATTGAAACTGTGTGAAAACTGGTTACTTGGATTAATAAATGCTGTAATTTTAAAATGATGGGCTTTACCTTCTGCAAAAGAACTGCACTTTCATTTTTTCCATTTTTAAAAAATAATTTAAAAATCAGATAAGCAGGAATTAGTAGTGATTGCACAATTTTGTGAATGTGCCCCAAATGATTGAACTTTAAAGGGTGTGTTTGATGTGTGAATTATGTCTTAATAAAAAAAACAATTGTGTCATTGATTTTGAAGACAATTGTTGTAGTTAGGGTTTTCTAGGGAATGCATTTAATACAGAACACATTATCGTATCACTCACCCAAAAAGTCAGATGCAGGACTAAAAACAGTCTGTCCATGCATGGAGACCCAAAGAATCCAGCTCAGGGCTTGTATCCCACAGCAAAATGCTACACGAAACCACCCAAAGACCTAGGGCCCGTGACAATGTTCTCCACAAGTCCAGCTGAGGGTTTAGAGCCCATGACAATGTCTCATCAGGGATTTGCACTGGGAAGGCCCAATGGTAAGTGATGGAAGCTACAAAGTCTGCCGGCTGGGTGGAGGATCTGTGCCAGCAGGCTGAGGGATCTACACTGTAGCCAGGAAATGGTGCTTAAACTATTTCCATACTTTAGAGAGTAGATTTAGAAGAATGTTGCTAAGCATTCTTACTCTGTTGGTGGTAACAGGAACTATTAAGATTGTTTGCAAAGTAAAGAGCAGAGCATCCCCAAAGTGCTTAGCGACATGACCCGAGCTCCCATGATGTGAACAGCTGAGTTAATAGCAGGAAACCATGACTGGCTTCTCCGGGAGAATCAACAGCTCACCATTTTCTCCTCTATGCTATTGACCACAGTCCTCACGAGGGCCTACCACACCCAGCCCCATGCTGATTCAGATCACCTGAGTGTTACAAGGTAGCCATTAGTTAACCCACAACAATTCCGTTTTATGTATGTATTAGGGTAATAATTTGATAACTTAATGGTAATAGAACCCAATTTATAAAGAGAATTTTATAGTCCTATAAATATATATGCCAGAAAAATCGCTTGATTGCAGTCACTACACATTTAATTTTAACATTCACTTACAAAGCAGAAGAGGCTTTTCTCAAACCTTTGGAATCAGTTTAAGATTGATGATTGCCCTCTTAAATTACACTAACAGTGCCTTCTATTAATTGTGGGAGTCCACTGCTGTGAATCTGGTGTTTGTAACACAAATCAGAACATCACTTGGAAGCCCCTGTGCATACCATCTTTGCCACCTGTGGTGGCTCTAAAGTGTGTGCAATGAGGTAAATGCAGCTCTTTCTTCACCTTTAAATTTCACATGAGTGTTTCACATTGTTGGAAGTTAAGCCAGAACATTTAGGCACAGGAATTTGGCCAATTTAATTTCCATAGTTTAGCTACAGGGGAGATTCAGAAGAGCAAGAGTGTTGCTAAGCATTCTTCCTTTGTTGGTAGAAACAGGAAATACTTAGGTTTTTTGCAAAGCAGTTAAACACATTGAAATTTCACAGTCTAGAAGTTTTAGTCCAGGAGTGTATTTTTCAAAATAAAAGTACAAATATGTAAAGACATATAGCATGTATTGTCTAATGTGCACCTAATAAGCAGGCAATTATTTCCAGATGCCTTTGCCGTTAAAGTAGAACTACAGGATCCAGTTCAAGTCAGTGAGATCTTGGTAGAGATGTATGAAGCCATAGCCAGCCTTGGCCATTAGTCCATCTAACTTGTCATCTGCCAAGCTCTCTCCTGTCTTTCGTAGAAATGAAGAACTCTATAAAATAATCAAAAGATGGGTCTTTGAATTACTATTGGAGGCAAATTTACCACAAGAATAGCATGACTTGCATTAAACACTGGAATGAGCTGGAAACCAACATTTATTATGAACTAGTGAGATTTTTGAGTGTTATAAGTGAAACTGGGTAGTGTACAATGTATGTGTGGAGATTCTTGTGCATTTCCAGTTGCAAAAGCCAAAAATAGATACCTGTCAATATGGAAATCATTGAAATTTTGGTATACCATACAGCTTTTTCTCAAAAATTACCAAGGCATATATTTTATAATAAAATGATGCAAAAATGCATTCATACATATTTGTGTTTTTTTTTTTTTTTTTTTTTTTTTTAACTGGGATCGAACTCACGACCTCATGGTTACCAGGGTGGGCCCTTAGGAAGCATGCACTAGTTTGTAAACACTAGTAGGAAAGGAGGGGAAAAACAAAAGTTTGAAGTTCTTACTGCAGTAAAAAAAAAATGTCAGTTTTAACGCTTGACAATACATGGAAATTTTTGTTTTTAAAGCTTTGAAAAGGTCTTTCTTAAAATACATAGTTTTCTTACTTTTAAAGAAACAAATGTGTAGTGTTTTTGCAACAGGATTTCTTACACCAAAATACTGTATCTAACAAGTTCTGGCTGTGCTATAGAAACAGTGACCCAGCTAGTTCTAACATTTTGACTGATAATACAAGGAAACTTTATTTTTCTCCTATTTCTTACAATTCTCCATATTAGAAATTTACACCCTCCTCAATCCTGCCAGCATTTCTGCTGTTCTCCTCTGTGATTATGCTTTCCTTTTTTGTTAGCTAGATAGCACACTTTGATGGAGTCAGAATCCACTGGCTGCTGCCCACAGGTTCTCACCAGCTTGATGTGTGAGATGACTGCCCATGTGTTGATTAACTGCTACAGACATGTTCTTCCCACCTTGTAGGTAGTGGGGCATGTTTTTGTTTCTAGAATTTGGAGAACCAAATTCCCATCGCTTTTCATCTATAGGAAACTAGCCTCATTTTACTTTTGGAAATAAACTCCTCCCTTTCAGACGCCTTAAGATCCCGCTACCTTCTCACCCGTTTAACATCTTTCCCCCCTCTCTCCTCTGTCTTTCTAGGTTTAAGGTCACATGTAAAGGACCAAAGTTAGCTGCTGGCTCAAAAACGATGATAGATTTGAAATAAACTGTGTGTTTTGAATTTAAAAAAGCAAAATTTTTCCTAATACAGTTTTGTACTATTTTCATTGTGAACATCTGCTTTTGCTTTTTAAAAATTTAATCAGCTCACTACGATGGCCAAGGAATTGACCACTGTTTATATAAGAGCCCCACTACAAATATATTTATTATGCATCAAAGACATAGTAATTTTATAAAGGGAAAATTTCTGCAGGAAAATGTGTCTAACATTTGATTAAATGTAAATTTTTGTAAAACTCAAGTTGCAAAATGTATTTATGAACTTTTTGTTACCCCTGAGTTCATCAAGCAAAATCCAACTATTTTCCATATATTTTACCATGATAAGCTTAACATAAACAGCTTTATTATTATTTTTTATTTAAAGAGAAACAAAAGCATGTAAAGGGTAGAGATAATACAGAATTCCAAAAAAAAAGATAATAAGAAATCACTAGTTAAAAACTACATATTATCCTCTTAGAAATAGTTGTTCAAGTTACAAAATTAAAGCATACAAAGTAGATAGTCAAACAGTGAGAGTGTAAACAGCTACACATGCATGAATCTCTACATGTATTTCTACTCTTTCTGTATTAGAGGGAAAAACAAAACTTAGCAAGACAAAACAAAATAAATTCCTATAAAAACATGAAACCAAAAAGTCATATAAAACCACAGTACAAGGTGATCTACAATGATTACTGTGTTGTTTCTTATTCAATAGAATGTCTAACAGCTTTATTTGGAAAGAAAGAGTCACGTTTCTTCACAAGTGATTGAAATCAACATTGGTTTATTAAGGCTGATTAATGCTGTGTTTTTAAAAAAGTGCTTACACAGAATTATCTCACAATTTTTAAAAAAATATTTTGAGCTTGGTATTTTTAAACAGTATTTTAGAGGTTTTAGATTTACAGAAATATTGTACACAGATAATTTCTATATGCCCCCCATCCAGTTTCTATATTACAGTATCGATGTTTTACAATTGTGGTACATTTTTTATAATTAACCAACCAATATTAATATATATTAAATTTGTTTTATCAAATAGCTTTTTTTCTATTGTAGGCCCATCTAGGACAGCACATTATATCTCCTTCAATTTCTCTTGACTATGTCAATTTCTCAGACTTCTTGTCTTTTGATAACTCACTTTCTGATGAGTGCCGGGGAAATGTATTATAGGATGCCCCTCAACTGGAATTTGTTGTTTATCTAGGTTGGAGGTGTGTGGTTTGGGGAGGAAGATCACGAGGTATAAAGTGCCATTTTATTTACATTCTCTCAAGGTTTAGATCTTAGAGGCTTGTAGTTTAGATCTAAAATGTCCCCCAAACTTTTCATGTATGTAGAAGGTGATTGGATCATGGTGGTACTATACTTACCAGATTCTTCCACTGATGAATATGTAAATGTACGTTAAGAGGTGAGATCTGACTAGTCTGTTTCCCTGGTCCCTCTTGTTCTCTGCCTCCTAGCCACCATGATTTTGCAGTGGAAAATGCCACCCCTCTTTCCCTGCCCAGCCAGGATACTTCCGTTGTCCAAGTGCCAGTCCCTGTTGCAGTTCCAGTTGCTTCTGTTTCTTAGAAATGGCTAGTCACTGTGATAGCATAGCTGGTCACTATGATGTGTTTTGCAAGAACAAATCAAAGACAGCCAAGTACTTTACCTCTGTACCTCCTCTATAAACCCCATAAACCTCACATAAACCTCCCTCCCTGAGCCTTTGGAGCCTGACATTTTGAGGGACAATTGATTTCCTATCAGTGGCAGCCTCCTGTTAAATAAATCTGCCTCCAAATCCTGGGTGGTGTATCTGTTGGCTGTAGCAATCTGAGCCCCCTTCCTCTGCGTGGGCCCTTCCACCATGCCCTTAGGGCCTTGGAGCCAGGCAACCATACACAGAAATGTCTGAAACAGTGAGCCAAAATAAACTTCATCTTTACATTGTGGATGCTGAATATTTTGTACCAGCAAGAAGATAGTGACTAAGACAGTTACATAGTAGCAACTATGCTGACTTTGATAACCTCCCAGATATAGTATTTGTCAGGCCTACACTGTATGATCACTTTTTTTTTTAACACCATGTTGAATACATGTGTCTAAATGTACAAACTTAATTAAAAAATAAAGAATGAGAAGCAAAAATGTGGCTAGTGGTTACTATCAGGCTATAAGGTAGGTAGATGTGGGCAGTATAGAAGAGCGGCCCACAGTTGCTGTAAGTTACTAATAATATTAAAGTCTTTTGATTGGGTGATGGTTTCATGGTATTTATTACATCATTAAAAATAAATTCATAAAATATGAGAGCTATGGTTAGACAATGCTTAAAATATGCCACGCACTAAGGTCCATGATTAAATAATCCAGTATCCAGCTCTGTGCTTCTGAAGTTAAAACAATAAACAAAACTGTTGGTACTAATATAATTAAGAGAATCCAGTGGGTCTATATGTCCAGTGTCTGGAGTATAGCTGTTTAAGTCAGGAAACTCAGGGATGCCAAGTAGGCTTGACTCAGGACCAATAATCTATCCTCACTGTTATGGTTTGTGTTTGGATGTCCCTCCAAAGCTGTACATGGTCATAAGTGGGGCTTTTTCCCATGTGGCTGGATTTAGAGTATAAGGTTGGAATTGATTCATGGTGTAATGCTAGGATTAAGGGCACTAAAGTTAAGGATTACCCGCAGGGTGGATAGCCTGGATAAAATATATGGGACAGAAAGCTGTGGTTGTCCCTTGTTGCTTTGCTGTTTTCCGCATGCACTGAACTGTTTCTCCTCTGTGATGCCCCTCTGTCATGTGCCCCTCTGCCTTGTAGTCACCAGCTGTAGACTAAAACCTCCATGAATTAAAACAAAACAAAACAAAACAAAACAAAACAAACAAACAAACAAACAAAAAACCTCCATGAACTGTAGGCCAAATACTTTTCCTCATTTAACTTTGGGTGTTTGGGTATTTTGTCTCAGCAAGGAGAAAAATAACTAAGACAACAAATTTGGTGAAGACTGATACATACCTGAAGATTCCTATTTATTAATTTATACTGAAAAATACAATGGCCAATTGGACTATAATGGTTATACTTCATTCAACCACTCATCAAATATTTACTGAACATTCCTTATGTGCCAAACATTTTGGTAATCATTAGAGGTAGATATAGTAATATAAAAATTTCATAAAACTTATTATGTTTTGGGAAAGTCAAACATTTAATAATTTATAATAATGGAGATTAGGGGATGGAGATACAGCTCAGTGACACAGCACCTGCCTGGCAAAGTGCAAAGCTGTGAATTCAATCCCAAGTACAAAATAATAATAATAATAATAATGGAGGTAGGTTGATCAGCCTATTCTTTTGCACATTATGGTAGATTAGGAAGTCTATCCATCTTGAATACTAAGCAAACTTAGCTATGTACATTTGACAAGATGTCTTCACCATGCCTCCTTGCAGAAATTCACTGTTGCTATGGATATGTGACTGCTGGGTTTCCTAACTTTCTCTTTCCAAATGGGAGATTTATTTGAACTGTAGTACCCTTGTATCTCTGCTCCGTGTTTGTTGAGTTGTAAGCGATGGACAGATACTGATTTTTAGATCTTTGCTGTTCTAAATGGATCTATGTTTGGATTTGCTTTGTTGAGAAAGTCTTGCAATATAGCCCAGGCTGGCACTGAATGTGTGATCCCCCTGCCTTAGCCTCCAAAGTGATAAGATAAGAGCCATGCACAACTATGCCCAGCTGTACATTGTATATGATGGAAACAACTGTACATCAGATGGAGACTCAAGTTTAATAATGAGTAGCAAGGCAGATGTCATGGATGTTTTGGAGGCCAGACAGTAGTCCCTGGAAAAAATGGCCAGCTACTTCCTCAGTTGGACAATATTGATAAAAACTTAAGTGTTGCTGTGAAAATTAAATGTTTTATGTAAAACATAAACACTGAAAATAAGTTAATACTTATTGAGGAATGCACATCTGAAAAATGCTCAATGAACATGAAATCAGACAATGATGAATTGTGTGAGTCTGTTGCTTGCCATCTGAACAACAAAATAAAAATGTATTGGCCAGGTGGGTGGCACACACCTGTAATCCCAGCATGTGGGAGGCTGAAACAGGAGGATCGTTGCAAGTTTGAGACCAGCCTGGGCTACAAAATGAGCTCTAGGCCAGCCTGAATTGTATAGCGAGACCTTGTCTCAAAAAGACCAAAAAAAAAAATAGTATTCTCCCATTTTGCTCATGAATATCTGCCAGCTGATCAGTCCAAACTTTTTAGGTTTTTGTACCGGAAATTGAGCTCAGGATTTTGCACTTGCCAGGCAGGCACTGTGCCACTGAGCTCACTGAGCTATACCCCTGACTCCTAACCTATCTTTATTATACTGCTCAGTGCCACATTGCCTTCTCAGATTTTGGCTCTCATTTTCTAATGTTAACTACTTTCTTTCTTCCCCCATACATGTTACAGTTTCATTACTCACTTTTTTCTTCTTCCTATATGACTCATCTGAAAAGTTTTGAAGTATGAAATAATATATACAATAAGAGTTAGAAAAGCACTGAAGAAATAATCATACAATAAATGAATCAGTAGGAAAATAAAATACACAAATGAGCTCCATGAAGGGAAATATATGCATATGGTAACCATTCTCTCCAGTGGATTTTATTAGATTGCAATTTTGAATTTTGTAAACTTAAAAAAAATACATCAACCATTTGATAGAGTCACTGTACAATGAAATGGTTCAAACTAAGCCTAATTTATTCAAGGAAGAGTTACGAGTTTTGATCATGGGCTCTGCCTAATATAGTAGGTACACTACAGTGGGTCAGATATTATCGTGAACACTATTCTGATACCAGATAAAAGAGTTTATCAATGATTCCTAACATTGTTTACAATGCTGTAATCAAAACTAGAAGTAGTAATTAAAACTGTTAAAAATTATTGAGTTTGCTGGGGATTTAGCTCAGCGGCATAAGCACCTTTCTGGCAAGCGTGAGGTTGCGAGTTCAATCCCTGATACCAAAAAAAAAAAAAAAAATTGAGTTACAAGGATTAGAGAATCTCTAAATTTTATAGTAATGATTTTATATACCATTTCATATGCTGGGATGCAAACTAACCCTTAAGTGATTTTTTAAAAGTAGATTATTGTGTTGGAGGTCTTTGATTGTTGGTTGATTGTGTCAATTTGAGTAATGCCCAGTTAAATTGACTCAGCATAGAGCTGGGTGTGGAAGACTCACCCTAGGGAGGATTATCACCAGAATGCTTTAAAGGGAAAATGAAGAAGGAAAGATTGTTTCTTTTTTCTTTGGAAGAGCTCCAGTTTATTCCTTCACTTTGGACGCTGGGTCCTGGCTTCCAGAACACTCTTCAACTTCCAGAACCAGCCTGTTTAGCCTCCTGATACAGACTCGCATCAGACATTATATGGAGCTTCAGGCCTTCAAGTGGATCCTTTGGGTTCCCAGTGTGCAGACTGACTCTCTTCACTCTCCCACATCTGACTCTGTGGACAGCTTTTGTAAGCTAATCTTATAAAATCTTGTATATTTGTATATCTTGTTTCTTACTTGTTTTCTAGTAAGCACTGACTGATACAAGGTCTTTAAACTGAGATCCATCTCAGTTTTGATATTTCATTAGTAGAGGTCTTAGGACTCAGCATATAGTTCTGTTCACGGCCATGCATATTATTTACTACAATGAAAGAATACAAATCATGTCCAACAAAAGGAAAAAGCACATTCAGAAGTCAAATCGAGATCAGGCTTCCATGAGGCCTCTCTCAGAAGAGTTACAAAGAACACTCATTAGTTAATCCTTCAAGCTGTAAATTGTGTTGAGATTTTTGAAATTTGCCAACCACATTTGTTAGAGAATCAACACCCAGCATCTTTCTTGGGGGCTGGTCACATAGCCACATTGTACCTAGTGCATACACAAATTTTATACTTTCAGAAAACTAGACGTTTACTTAAATTATATTGTTTATACAAACAGTTTAGGAACAGTGAGGCCCTGATATTAGTCACAATTTTGAACCTTTTATAAAGCAAAATTTCCAGAAGCAAGCCAAGGACCAACCCTGGAAACAGACATTTTAAAGGATAATAGAGCAGCTGTTCTGTCACTGTACTGTTAACTCTCTTCAGTACAGGGATGGTTAAACCTTAAAATTCTGGAGGTAGTTGGTTTATAGTTTCCTAAGAAATTAATTACCTAAATTAGTATGTCTGATTTTGTGCTTTTGTATTAATATTTCATTAATTTGACTGAATGATGTTAATATGAGCTTAGCCCAAATCCTATTATACTTCCCAAGTTCTTCAGAATTAAAAATGAAAAATTTTCTGCTTTGAATAAGATATTGGTTATGTGTGCCATAAATTAAATGAAATTTTCATATATCATGTGACATTTTCAAACGAATGCCATTATTTTACTAGAACCTACATTTTGATCTGTCTGTCTGTCTGTCTGTCTGTCTGTCTGTCTTTCTCTGTATGTATGTTCCTGGTAATCAAACATAGGGCCTCACAAATATAGTAAATGCCCTACTACTGAACTACAACCCCAGCTCATGCAATCTGTGTTTGTTGAGGGAGACAGAAATTACAGCTGCTGATTTAACCACCATTTCATAGCACACAAAAATACTGAGTATAATGGATTATGTATCATGATGGACTTGATCTTGATTTATGTTCTCTTGAATTGCAAGTGTCCTGGGGGAAAGAAGCTATTAATCTTTGGCTGGTTATTATTTCAGCATATGAGGAACATTTATTAGAGAAAAGCACTTTCAGATCTTACTGTATTTCACATTTCTGTGCCAAAAGAAAGGACGAAATTATTTATTATGCAATTAAAGAACTATTATTAACAAGAAAATAACTGCAGAATGTAGGGAGCTGCTAGATTCTAATCCGGGATGTCTCATACAACAAGTCTGAGTAATTCAGACACAAGTCAATATTCTGGCCTATAGGAACGTGAGGAGAAATGTTGAAGCCTTAAGAAGCAGATCCTGTTACTTTTTCCTTTCGATATACACAACCAATGTCACACACTACAAAAGTAGCTTAACTTGGAGAATTGAGGAAGGGATATTTTTATTTTTAGCTGAAAATGCTTTCCCAATTGGGAAAAACTTGCTTTCTAATATAGGCATCATTCAGCAATCATAGGCTTGGTACCTACTCTGTACCAAACATATATGAAGAGACAGGGTGTGGTGGATTAAAAACATGACCAACTTCAACACCAGTTGAATTGAGTCAATGTGGTGCTAAGTGTAGATGGCCCATCTGAGGAAAACTGCCAGAGTGAAAAGGAGAGGAAGAGTAGTGTTGTGGGGTAAGTGTTGTTTAGTGCTCTTGGTTCTTTTGGAGCTGTTGGTTCTTCTGGAGGAGTTTGTCATGCTGGCTTCCCAGATATAAACTCGGCTGTTATCATAGGAGGAGCTCAGGACCTTGTTGTTGAGAATGTGGTTCACTTTGGGGGAGCTCTGGTCCTTACTTTGAGCATTGCTTCCTGGCTGCAGAGTGTGCTATTCAATCTCCAGGAGAAGCTTGTTACTCTGGCTTCCTGATATGAACTTGGCTGTTTGCTTGTCAAAGGAGCTTAGGACCTCACTGTTGCTGAGGATGGCTGTGGTACTTTCCAGGGGAGCTCTGGCCCTTATTTTGAGTGTCTCTTCTTGGCTCCAGTGTGGAACTCTCAACCTACTAGCACAGATCTCACCCACAAACACAAACTTTCTAGCTTCCCCTGCTACCTTGGGGCCTTCCTAGCACAGATCGGTGAAACAGACTTGCATGAGTCATTGTCATGGGCTCTAGGCCTCCAGTTAGATGCATGGGGGGGCACTGTCATGGGCTCTAGATTTTCAGCTGAACTCATGCAGGTTATTGCCATGGGATCCAGGCCTTTGGCTGGATTTTCTAGGTCTTTAGTGTGTGGACAGATGTCCTGCACTTTCTTTGTGTTTGACTCCTTGGGTGACCATGATAAATAATACTATAAATTATGTGTCCTGTATTGTCATTGTTTTCCTTGCAATCCTTCTACACAACAAAAGGATAATGAGATGAATGAACCTGACTGTGCTCTTGAGGACCTAAGATTTTGTGCCAGTGATGTTCAAACTGTTGAGTGAGTAGTAGTCACCTGAAGATCTTGTTCACACTTACAGTGTTTATACAGTATTTATTATGTCACAGACACTACTCTAAATCCTTTACAGATATTCATTTTATTATAATAACCCTATAAAAGTAGGTTCTGTTATCATCCTTGTGAAAAACAAGGTGAAAAAAATGTTAAGTAATGTGCTGATGGTCAAAACTGAATGCTTACTAAGTCTGATTTTAGAAACAGAGCTCTTATCTACTAATCTATATTTACAGAAAGATATTATACTTAATGTTCAAAGAAATATTAAATATATCCATGTGATAAGCCTCAGTAGGAGCTAGAAATTTCTGTGAGCATATGGAGAAATTAATGTGTCTACTTCTTGAATCCATAAAATTGATCACCCCTCTTTTAAGTCTTAGAACCCATGATACAGTGATTTTTAAAATAGTACTTAATAGTGCTATTAAGTTAATCTAGTAGGTTTGTTGACAACTTAGGGAGTATCCAGGTCAAAAGTCTCTGTAATTAACTGGAGCAGCAATTATTTTCCACATTGAGTTGGCAAGCACTGACAAATGAGATGGTAACTATCTTCTGGTGAATACATTTTTATGTTCATGGAAGATTTTGAAGAAAATATACAAATATTAAGAAAATCTTAACCATAGTACTGATAATTTTAAGATCAAAATCCTAAAGAAATATTGTACACTTCTATGGGCATTGTAACTTGTTCACATTAGCCAAAATATAGCTCAAATGTGCATTGATAAATGAATGAAGAAAAAAACAGTGAATACATACAGTGAAATATTATTTAGCCTTAAAGGGAAGGAAATCCTGCCTGCCATATGTGACAACATAGATGAACCTTGAGGACATTACACCAAGTGAAACAAGTCAGTCATATAAAAAGACAAATAATCCATGATTCCATTTATAGCAGGGATGTAAGATGGTTAAACACATAAAAACATTTCATGGTGGTTACTAGACGCTGAGGTGAGGTAGAAATGAGAGGTTGCTGGTCAGTGTGACATTTCAGTTACACAAGATGATTAAGATATAAAGATCTTTTCTACAACATTGGGCTTAAACTGGACATAATGAAGCACACACCTGTCATCCAGCACTCAGGGTGTTAAAGCCAGAGGACTGCCGCAAGTTTGACACCAGCTTGGCCTATGTAGTGAGTTTAAGGGAAGTCTGGAATACACAGTGAGATCCTCAAAAACTAAAACAAAGCAAAAATTTAAAAATGGGACCTATAAGTAAAAATGCCATATTATAGAAGGTTGAGGAAAAATAATACTGAACTGTACTCTTAAGACTATAAGAGGGAAGATCTTTTGTTAAGTGTAATGTTTAACACAGTTAAAACAGACACCAGTACCACTGTACCTCCCAGACATGTAATATACCAACTTTCTTTAGCTAGGCCACCAGCATTTGCCTATTCTCTGCCATCAGATGCATCAGCCCAGACTTCAGATCACAAGAAACGGACATCAACAGTGACCTAGCACCAGAGGAAAACCATAGTTTCACAGTTTTTGTATTATTTTGCTAAACTCCAAAATTACCCTAATACTTTTAAATTAGAAATATTCAAACTCCAAGCAATAACCGATACAGTCTGGAGGGCTGGGGGTATAGTACAGTTCAGAGGTTTGCATGAGACCCTGGGTTCAGTTCCAGCACTGTAAAAACAACACAAACCAGAGTTAAATATTTGAAATACAAAAATGTATAATCTGTAAAAAGACTAAACAGAGGGCACATCTATACAAATATAAATATTATAAAAATTCTGTGAGGTAAATCACTTGCAGATATAATTGATATGACAAAATATTATGTGAAAAATCCACAGGCCATATGAAATGAGGAAAAATTTCTCACAAATTGAATGTGAACTAATATTTAACTTTTAAAGAAGAGGCTTTAAGAAAGAAAGTATGTCAATGGTACCATTATTGTACTGTCACTGTATTTTTATACAAAAATTTTCTGCAGCTATTTCAAATTGGCTTGACTTCCTACTTACTAGTTGGCCAAAATAAGAAGATACTTGTGATTATTTATCTTCAAATAATATCTTCTTGATTAATTTCTTTAGGAAGATTTTTCTCTTTATTCCAAACTTTTCATTTCATTTTATTATTTTAGTGCTTATTTTTAACTTGATCTTTCTCTGTTTCATTTATGTAATTGGATATTTTGAGACAGAATTACTCGAGTCACTTTTATAATGGCCATTTGCTCCAAAAGTCTTTCAACTTCAGTGACAATTGTTTTTGTAACAGAAACATTATCAATTGTCATTTTCTTTTCCCTCTAGAATATTATGGTGGTTTGAAAAACTATTTTAACATTGTTCAAAAGTGTTTAATCATAAATTGAATAATTATGGCATCGATCTTGATCTCAAGCCCTAAGTCATTCATATTTCAGATTTTTTAAAAGATACAAAATATCAGCCATTTAAGGACTATCTCCTGAACTGGTCTCTCTGTCCACAAAGAGCTTTGTGACTCCATCCTAAGATTGCCCTCTCTTAGGCAGTTCTCTCAAGTTATGCTGTGGTTTTGTCAACCCCTTAGCTTTCTGTGGTTTACAATAATAAAATATTTAATTCATACTCTCTCTCTCGTTAATTCTGCCTCTGTTTCATGTTATCATTAGAGGAGCAGCTGCTATCATAGAATGCAAATTCAGAGGCATATGAGGGTGGTAAATCCACTCCCTAGCTCTTACAGCTTCTGTTAGGAAGTAGTGGGTATCACTTATACTCATATGCCATTAGACAGGAAGTCATAGTTCTGTGCTCAATGAAAATGGGGCAGGAAAGAACTTCTGCAGGGAGGAGAAAATATTTTTATCAGTTATGCAGTTTACTCCAGATCCCTTCTGCACATAATGTAAGAGCTACTGTCTGGTTCTGGTGGTCTTCAGAACTTTTTGCCTTCTTTACTTTCCTATTTCAGATTTCAGAATTATAACTTATGTATAGCCCCTCTGTTTTGTTTGGTTTAGGCCCTCTCTTTTTCCATCAGGTAATGGTTAACTCTTTTGGGGGTCAGGGAATGAGACAGGGTCTCATTATGTAGCCAAGGTTGGCTTTGAATTCATGATCCTCCTATTTCATTCTCCCAAGTGCTGAAGTACAGCATGTATCATCATGCTTGCCCAACTTTTATGATGCAGTCATTAGCAATAAATCATAAAGAAGGACTGGAACTTTATTATAATAAAAGATTCCAGCAAAGGGAAGAAAAGAAAGGGAGATGAAAAAAGGGGGAGGGTGATTGCAAGGAGAACTAAGACCAGATTATGACAGTATCTGCAATAACAATATCACTACAGAGTATTTATAGATTAAAACTTTGAAATATTATAGTAAACTGGAATCCCTCCACCCCAAATGTTTTGAGATCACTAGATGCAAGGACACAAACCTCTGTGAAATTCATCCTCACAGGGCTAATACAGAAGCAGTTACATCCAGATTTTCCAGGTGGCAGTGACAAGAGTTCTAGGAAGTACCTACTGCGATTTCTACTTATAGTTAACATTGTTTCTCAAACAACCTGTAGTGTATGAAATTAGCACTGTAACTTTCTGAGCCAGGTGGCAACAGTATTTTAGGCATTGTTGCTGTAACTTTCAACTCTGACTCTCTTTTACAACTTATGAGCTATCCAATAGCTACTTACAAATTCCTTTTAAAATTCTGTTTAAATTGGCTAGTTTGTTTCTGTTGCTTGCACTCTAGCATCCTGTCTGATACAGACACTGAGGCCTGGTTGTCTCTAGTCTATAATTTAACGGAAGATGAACAATGTTCTGAGAATAAGAGCATGAGTAATGTTCCATTGAGCTCTTGCGGAGGGTTTGAGTTACTGTTTAGGAGAATGGGAAATGATCAATGGATGTGTGCAGGACAGATGAGCTGCATTAAAGGTCCTTCAAAGGTTGGCAATTATGAAGAAACTACCTAATTATGCATCCCCTGGAAATTTTTTGTTTTTTGTTTTTGGTACTGGGAATTGAACTCACAACCTCGTGCTTGCCAGGCAGGTGCTTATGCCACTGGGCTAAATCCCCAGCCCTCCCCTGGAAAATTTTAATGTTATCTCTTACAACATGAATCAGTCTCTTAAAATTGCAAGAGTTAAACACTTGGAATCATCAGCAGAGTAAAATCAGCATCTTAAAAATCAATGAATTTGGCAACAGTCATAAGAGTGGAGGAGGACAGAATAATTGTTTAATACCTCAGGATGCTTTTCTGGGGTGGTTCAATCTCCAGTATGGAAAAAAACAAAAAGAAAAGGAGTCACCTCAGCATTTGCCCCAGTAAGTCTAATTGATTCATCCTCTATAGAAAACTAGTCATCATTCTCTATTTTTCAGAGTTTATATTATAGGCAAGAAAAGGTACCATATACCTTAAAATGATTCGATACAGGTATCTCCAATAAATCAAAACTAAGACCTCTTTTGAGACTTCTTTTTCCATGTGATCACAATGATGAGATTTTTTTGTTTGTTTTTTGCTTTTTGCTTTTAATGAGAAAGGTTGCTAACAGATCAGCATAGGACCCCTGGGATATTATACACAGGCATAGTATTAGGATTCATTATATGGATCTAAAAACTCTGAAAGTAAAATAACAGCCTCTACCATATAACTTTATATGCCAAAATCTCATTAAAGTGTATAAATTCTTTAGAGAAATGATTTCCTGGGTCAGACAAACCACAAGATGGACTTAGAACATCTATAATGCCAGAGACCAAAGAAATACCAAACAAAGGTGAAAGAAACAATAAGATATGTGAAAGGATACAGGAGTTGATCTGAAAGAGTTCTGAAAGCTCAAAGCTGGAACAATTTTAGCAACAAACAACATGGTATGGATCACAGTCCAAAGTCCAAAGTAAATTTTCACAATGCCATAGTGATCTAAATAAATAAATAAATCACTTGGGGAGAAAGTATGAATTTCCCTTAAATATTTTCAAATAATGTGTGTTGGTATTCTTTTCACTCCAAGGGATTGAGATTAATCCCCATTCTCTACCTCTGAGTGTGACTGGATTTAGTTACTGCATTGAAAAATAAAGTATGGAAAGGGGAAAATAGTAATTTCAAAGTGGAGGCATTTGTTAAAACAATGACAAACATCGTTTTAACCAAAAGATCAAAGTTAACATCAGCAGCAATGTATAACATTGATATGATACATTAAGTAACGAAAAGAAACCAAGACTCTTTAGAGAAATAATTATTTCATAGTCTGTGACAGAAAATATAAAGATGAACATATTGTCAAAGCAATCACTGGAGAAAAAATCCAGTCGCCTAAAGGTAGGGTACTTTGAGCACCAGTAAGAATAATAACTCTAATGAACTGAAAATTATGAAATATATTTAGTTTGTAGTAATAACACTGTCTGTATATTTGACAATATTAAGTAACTATTATTAATTTTTTAGTTGTAATAACACTGATGTTATTTTAAAAATAACCCTTAGGTTTTAGAAATATTGAAGTATTTACAGATAAAACTACATGGTACTTGGAATTTGTCTTATAGTCATATAAAGTGAAAGAAAAGTGGCCAGGAGTAAACTGTGCCAACACTGGCTGGAGCTGTATTCATGGATGGAGTTACTGTAAGATACTGTCTACTTTTATGTATGTTTACATATTTATAATGATAATAAAATTTTGGAAGTTCAAATGAATTAATGGATCAATAAATGATCATCAGTGTTGAGAAATATATGTCCCTCCTGAAAAGTATACAACATTGCCTAGGAAATGTTCATGTCAATAAAACCAAAATCCAAAAACTCTTTGAATCTGATCTAGATTCTAGACTATAGCCACTAGCCGTACATGGCTATTTAAATGTAAATAAACAAATTGCAAGGAAGTAAAATTAAAAATTTGTTATCTCATTTGTACAAATAACATTTTCACTGTTCATTGGCTATAGGTAGATAGTGACTATTGCACTGAACAGTACACAAAACACTTCCATTGTGGCAGAAAGTTGTATTGGTCTTCACTGTGCTAATTTCTGGGAAATACAAGAACAGAGTAACTATATTAAATGACACCACAGGGAGGAAATTACCAAAGTCCAGATTGTGACAGTCAAAATTCTAATTTAAAAAAATGCAAGAAACATGATGTGGAGGCAAGTCAATGGATTTAAAGAGAATTAAGAAGTATTTTCACCTCTTGCAATGTGTGGACTTTAATTTTTGATTGAAGCATACTACAGAAGAAATCATATGACAAGACTAAATATGTGAGCAGTAGTTACATATTTATGATATTATTATTACTGTCCCAGCACTCTGGAAGGCTGACCAGGAGGAGAATAAGTTGAAGCCCTAATTGGGTAACTTAAAGATACCCTGCTGAAAGAAAAGAAAGAAAAGAAGAAAGGAAGGAAAGAAGGAAAGGTGAAAGAGAAAAAGAGAGAAAGAGTGAGAAAAAGAAAGAAAGAAAGAAAGAAAGAAAGAAAGAAAGAAAGAAAGAAAGAAAATGAAAAGCAAGCGAGTGAAAGACAAAGGCAGGTAGACAGACAGACAGGCAGAGAAGCATGCAGGCTGAGAATATAATTTAGTGTTAATGCCCCGGATTAAATCCAATACTGCAAAAAAGGAAGAAAAGTTATTTTTGGTTGTGAAAACTGTATTTTGATCTTTTTAAAGAATTACCTACTAGTTATAGCTGAAATTACATGATAAATGGTATTTGTTTGAAAATAAATGGGATAAAGTGAAGTGGTTGGAGGTATAGTCATTTATTAATAATCGTTAGAGTATATTAGTAATTGTATATTAGAGTATGTTAATAATTGTTAGAGTATATTATATAATATATTATATACTATTATATATTATGTTAGAGTATATTATATAATATATTGTATAATATATAATAGAGTATATTAATAATTGTTAGAGTATATTAATAATTGTAGTGGGTATATTTAGTTCACTATACTGGTATCTTTTTTGTATGAAAATGTTCATAACAATTTTTTAAAGTTTTTGGCAATTTTCTATGTCTTAGGAAAAATCAAAAGAATTAGCATTTTTAGTTTACAAATATATTTGTTCATATTCCAAGATGAGATATGAAGATACATCATAGAACAATTTTTATCACGCAGCTGAGCTAAATGATACCCACTGCTATAATTGATTATGCATTTTTTATATTTCAATTGCTGATACATGAATCAGTAAACAGCTTGTTCCATAATTATGCTGGCAGTAAAAGATGCTTGTTTGACTCTAACAAATTTCCAAAAGTAGTTTCATACTCAAAAGATCTGGAAACACTAATTTGACTAACATCATTAAAACATATTTAATTGAGAAAAAGAGATGACAGAGGGATGAAGTAAAATGAACATAATAATCTAGAAATGAAAGAAACCCTCTGCAGTCATGATGTATGTCTGAGGGTAGGAATTATGGTTCAACTATTGGTGAAACATGAATAAAGCTTTGAAACAACAAAATCACATGGTCAGCTTTTTAAAAAATGCCCTGTTATAAATGATGTACTCCTTGTTAAGATTTCCAATACAATCATTGGTAAAGAAATAAAGAAGTTCTCTTTATCAGTTTAACATATTACATATGCAGTGGTTCAGCTGAATGTTTGCTAGGTCTACACAGTATTTTAATTATTAATTTAAGATTCTCTCAAAAAAATCAGAAGACCCAGCAACAATGTGCCTACATTTGCCAGTGTCCAAAACAGCTACAACTGACTAGTAATTGCTTCCTGTACTATTTATTTATTTATTTTGAAGAGAATAAAACCAAATAAAACAGAATAGAGTCAATCAAAACAAAGCAGTGAATATGATACAGGACTTCAAAACAAGATAATAGAAAATCAAGAATGGCTACCATAATGCCTCTTGTTACTATGTCTGATGGTATAGCTACCTATACCATCAGATATAATACAATCAAACAAAACAAAACAGTATAAAGTCAATCAAAACAGTGAAAGTGATACAGGAAATTTCAGTCACTTCAAACTTGATTAGTGTTGAGCACAAACAGACAATATTACAACAAAATCATGTCCATGCTCTGTAGGTTTCACTTAGTCCTGCCATCTGTTTTATGTTATATTAACATGTTTTATAGAAATAATTCTTCTGCATTTATTTTCACTCTCATTCTCTTAGCTTTTATGGGTAAGATTTGTGTTCGCTTGTGTGGTTGCCTAGATACTAATATATCTATGTCATATTCTCAGTGATTTTTCTATTCCTGATGATGAGAAATACTACTTATGGTTTCTCTTTTACTCTTCTTCCATTTTCCACAGGTCTGATCTGAAGTAATATCTTTTAAATTTTGGGTAACAACTATAAGGCAATTAGCTAGCTTGATCAACTTTCAATTCCTATTTCCCATCAGTTTTCCTTCGTTTCAATAATTCTATATTATCAGAACATATACCAATCCCTGTGTTGATGCCCCTCTCCTCATTTTGGTGGTTGCAGGCTCTCTAGAAAATATAGCAGAGGTGCATGGAAACAATATTTATTAATTTCTTGAATGTTCATTAGTTTGTCTGTGGTCTTTATATACTTGTATGTCAGTATGCATGGGTATAAACCTAAAAGGTTGCATTTTTTTGCTCTGAGTTTGTTAAATACACCAATCTGTTATCGTCAACATGAAAGGTTGCTTTTAAAAAATCTAATGATAATTTATCATTTCTCTTGAAGTGATTTTTTTGAGTATTTAACATCTTTTTTTAAAGTTCAATAGTTTTGCTAGAATATGTGTTCGTTAATGTCTCCAGGAGGAACATGTCCTTTTCAATATGTGTTTTCAAGACTTTTTTTTTTTAGGTGGGGATTTAGTTCAGTGGCTTAAGCACCTGCTTAGCAAGTGTGAGGTTGTGAGTTCAATCCCCGGTACCAAAAAAAAAAAAAGTCTTTTTTTTTTAAATTTCAGGAAAATTCCCTTGAATCCTAGGTTTGTATTCTTTGTTTTCTTCCATGGCTCTGTTTTCCCCCTCTTAGGTATTTCTAGTATATTTATGCAGGATCTTTGACTCTCTTCTATAATTCCTCTTAAATTCTATCTCTTTCTCTATTTCTTTAAAAATTTGTTAACATTTTCTCCTTTTAATCCTTGATTATTCTTGTGTTTTTTCTTGTTTATGCTTTTCAAAAAGTTCCTACAAATTTTGTCCTGAGTTGTCTGTTTCAGCCCATAACTATTTGCTTTAGTAAAAGCACATTTAGCCAGGCGTGGTGGTGCGCTCCTGTAATCCCAGGACTCCGGAAGCTGAAGTAAGAGGATTATTGTGAGTTCAAGACCAGCCTGGGCTACAAAGTGAGCCCAAGGCCTGCCTGAACTGTATAGCAAGACCCTGGCTCAAAAACAAACAAACAAACAAACAAACAAACAAAAACAAAAGGATCAAATAGGTAATGGTAATGCTACTACTGCTATAATGAATGTTTACTAAGTGCATATTTAATTTAAAAACCAAGGCACTTATAGTCTTAATTACACGTCTAAGAAGTTTTAGAACTTTGTTTTTGTTTTTTTTTTTGGTACCAGAGATCAAACTCATGACCTCATGCTTGCCAGGCAGGCGCTTATGCCACTGAGCTAAATCCCTGGCCCAAACATGTCTAAGTAAAGAAAGAGCAAAAGAGTGGGTGAAATCCATAAGATCATTTTCTAATGCCTTCTACACCACTGAAGGTTGTGTTACTTCTATAACTAGAGATAAGTTGTTAATTATTTAAGTGAATCCTACTCCCAATGTTAATGTTTAGAACAAAGGCAACAGCCTTTCCAGAAGAGGTATCCCATGATAAATATGAAAGCATATCAGAAAATAGAAGAGGAAGTGACTAGCATAAAAATGGACATGCGATAACTGCAATAGAATAGAGGATGCACAAGCAACCACAAGCATATTCCACTTTTGCTCTTGACAAAGAGATCAAAAACGGACACCAGAGAGAAGAGAGCCTTGTTAATAAATGCTGTTGGGGAAAACGGCTGTCTACATGCAGAAGACCGATTCTAGATCTTTATCTTTCACCATGTACTAAACTAAGCAAAATGGATCAAAGAACTAAACAGCAACATTTAACCTAATGGAAGATAAAATAGGTAAAATTCTTGAAGTCATAAGTGTAGGCAGACTTCCTGACCAGAACTTACTTGTATAGCAAATAGTATCAAGAATCAACAAACAGGATCATATAAAATTAAAAAGTTTCTGCACAGCAAAAGTAACAACGAACAGAGTGAAAATACACCCTACACAATGAGAAAAAATTTTTGCTTAGTATTCCTCAGACAGAGATTATCTAGAATACAGAAAGAACTAAAAAAAAAACCCCACAAAAAACAAAACAAACAGATCTTCAAAGTAAAATACTCAAAAAAATAAAATACTCTTCAAAGTAAAATACTCAAAAAAAGTAAAATACTCTTCAAAGTAAAATACTCAAAAAAAAAAAAGTGAAATGAATCAATGCTTCACAGAGGAAGAACAAATGGCCAATAAATAAAGGAAGAAATGCTTAAGATTTCTGGATATTACAGAAATGCAAATTAAAACAAAACTTAGATTTCACCTTATCCAAAAAAGAAAGGTCACCATCAAGAAATCAAATAATAATAAATGCTAGCCAGACTGCAGGACTGTTGGTGGAAATGAAAGCTAGTACAACCACTATGGAAATAAGTGTAGAGATTCTTCAAAAAACAAAAAATAGAAATTCTATTTGACCCAGTTAGTCCTCTTTTAAATATTATCTTTCCCAAAAGATTTAAAAACAACATATTACAGTGATGTATGCATCCCCATGTCTACAACAGCACAATTAATGATTGACAAATCTTGGAAGTAAACCATATGTTCATTGGAAGATGAATGGAAAAAAGAAAATATGAGTATTTATACACAATGGAATACTACTCTGCCGTGAAGATAAACTTGACTGATCTGTAAGAAAATGGATGCACCTCAAGACCATAATGGTAAGTGAAATAAATCAGAACACACAAAATTAAATATCACCTGGTTTCTTTTATTTGTGGCCCAAATTATAAAGAAAGAGCAAAATAAAGACAGATATTAGAAAGAAGAATGATAGATCTTTTTTCAAATGGGAACAGGATCAAGAGATAGAGGGAGGGACAGGAGATGAAAAAAGGAATTAAAATGTGGTATGTACATGCACCAACTACATACAAGGAAAGTAAACATTGTATAGTGTGATTATTTACTAATTAAAATAAAGATTAAAAACAAAAAAAAACAAAAAGGATGTGACAGAGAATCTTGTTTTTCCAAGTAGCAAATGGTTTCATATTATAATAGTAGGGCAATAAAACAAAGTCTGTGTCCTCAAGACTTACTTCAAATATTTGCTTTTGGAATTCATGCCAACCAAGGCTTCTCATCCCTCTGGCATGATTTCTGACCTATTAAGTCCTTTGGCTATTACATATTGGAAGTTTATTTGGTGATTTCCATCATGGATTTCAACACTGTATGCAGTGTAGACTCTGATCATTTCAGAGATCATCTTTTTTGTTGGCAATTTTGAATATTTTCTGCATGTCAGATTTTATTCTAAGGAGCTCCCCATTCCTGGAATGAACAATCATTAGAAGTTAATACAAATTTCCAATAAGTAGCAATTCAGCGACACACATTACTGGGTTCTTTTATCCATGCCAAATTTGTTTCGCTCAAGTAGGTCTGTAATAGTACTTTCTGGCTCAGAGGATTTTCAAACTTTCTTGATTTATCAAGTTAGACATCTAAATTTCCTTCTACTATAGATGCGTTTCTTTCTTTGCATAGTGTTCTGTAAACCTTAGTATTTTTGTTTACACAAGATAACGTTTCTCAGTGTTCTACCTTCCTTTGCCCTTATTTCTTCTGCTTTCTTATTGCTTCTGCTTTCTTATTGTCTTCTTGCTCAGTGAGAGCTATCATGTATTTAATCTGCTATTACAGGTCAGCACTACTAGGGGCCATTGCAGAGATGGAGCGACTCTAGAGAATAATGGGCTCAGGCTGCAGTTTGAAAGGCAGGATGAAAGAGATTTTAGAGAGAAATTTAATAAGTCTCAATTTTTATAACCCTAAATTTTGCTTCTGTTATCACTCATTTTTGAATTTTTCTAACGCTGGCTTATCCTTCTTTCATGGCTTCAATATTTATCTTAATTTCTTTAAACTTTTAAAATTTCTCTTATTGTGAAATATTACTTTTTTTGTACCTGCGATTGAACTCATTTACCTCGCGCTTGTCAGGCAGGCGCTTATGTTGCTGAGCTAAATCCCCGGCTGAAATATTACCTTTTATAGTTTAACATTTTGGGGGGCAATTTTGAAGCATTTTATTCTACTTTAAATGGATTTTATTCTGCCCACTATTTCTTGTTTCTTATAATTTTGCATGAGATATGTCCAAAATTTTTACAGTTTATTTTGAAACAAAATATATTTTGCTATACTGTTAAAATGGGAAACAGACTTCAAGGATATAGATTTTGTAGATTTCCTGTTTCAGAACTCATCTTCTGTTGATTTAGCAGGAACAAGAAAAAATATGTAGCTTCTTTCAGAGATCTGTCACTTACTGTCTTTTTTTTTTTTTCCAAGAAAAGCAATAGATCTCTCAGTAAGGGAGAATTAATTTGAAACAAGAATGTCATAATGGGTGGATAGCACAGGAATGATATTTTAACTAAAGGCATATATTGAATTTAATGATGCAAAACAGAGATTAGAAATTCTTCTCTAGAATTATAGGCCATAGTCTGCTCTAAATAACTCTGTGCACATCATAGCAGTGATGAGGAAATTAAGTGATTCTCTAGTCTAATGACTGGCCCAGAGCTTTTTGGTTTTAACTACTCACATATTATTTCTTGTTTCTTCCACCCTCTCTCCCTCCCACCCTAACCTCTTGCTTAAAAAGAAATTTTCTAGGCCATCTTTTTCAGTGTTTTCTTTTACATAACTGCACTACTAGATAATTACTTTGGAAAAGTTCTTTATGAGACCACATATATTTATGAAGAATTTGTGTTTCAAGAATTTTGATGAGAACTAATTTTCAATTTCCTAGAGTTTGTCAAAAACACTAAGTATGCATAGCCTACTGATGTGGTCATGACCCAAATCAATAGTTTATTCATTCTTCTGTTTGATATTTGTGTAAGTGACTTTCTGCCTCTGTTAGTGGTTCTCATTAAATAACACTTTGGTGTGGGGGTCCTAAGATTCTGCCTCTATATTAACCAAGACTGAAAGTTTGGGTTTTTAGTTATGGATTTTCAGTATGCATTGACTCCAAAATTTACATCTCTAGCTTACATCTGTTTCCTGGTTTCAAAATTACGTTCAACTCCAATGATTCTCTGGTATTCTATATACACTTAGAATTTCAAATGTCCAATTCCATTTAATCTCTTTGTTTGCTTTCTCAACAACTTTCTCAGTCTTCTTTATAAAGCCAGGGGCAAGAAATCTTTATATATCCTGAATAATTCTGTTTCCAAATCGTCCAGGGTGGTAACACTTTTATTGATACAGATACAAGTCCCTTAAGAACTTCGAGTGCTTTCTATATATCAGATTAAATTTACCTTATGTTTCACAGGCCACATCTACAACTAGTTTTAAGATGGGCTTCTATTTTTTAGCTTTACTGCTGGTTCCACAAGAACAGTACATCTTTAAGTAGTTTTGTTTTTATTTTGGATACTGGGGATTGAATCTAAGACTGTCATACTGAGCTATATTCCTAGCCATTGTTAATTTTTATTTTAAGATAGGATCTTTTTATGTTACTAACTTGCTCAGGCTGGTCCCAAAGTTGTCTGTTCTCCTGCTTCAGCCTCCCAGACTGCTGGAATTACAGGTATTTTTTGCTAAGATGGCATCTTTAGACTTTTAAGAATCCATTTTATTTCACAAAGGAAACGACAAGGTAATTTCCTATAAGCTTTTAAAAGGCCTATTATGGCCATACTTTTGATTTGATCTTTATCCTAAGGACAGTTTGGTTTGAGAATCTTGTACTTGCCTAGCAATTTGGAAATAAAATGTCACTTATTTTTCAGACTGGCAAATTTTAACCTTTCTACAGTTCTCTATCTTCTGTTTGCAGATGGGCCAGTTCTTTTCTGAATCCATCTCTTTCTTGATGTACTTTTTATATGTAGCTGACACTCAATTTTCTGCTTGGAATCTCTGTCAAATCCAACAGTCCATCAAATGGTACTTTTACCACTATATGAATCATTTAAAATTTTTTTCTGTAGCAGGTTCTATGCCATTTTTCCAGTCTTTGGAAATAGTTATGCTATTTTTCTACCATCTACTAGCAGTTTCCTTCCCATTTGCCATGAAGCTGAAATCAATATCACATGATTCAGGGTTTTGTTGTGATACATTTCAAATAGTGCGAGTATTGCAGCTGCTTTTCCTTTTTCTATGTCTCTTTGTGGGGAAGTGCCTTGAGGATGCCAAGAAATTTCTGTGCATGGATCATAGTGGGTATTCAGTAAATAACACTTAATAGGTAAGTGATGACTCAATTTCAGAAGACCTTCCAAAATATTGTTTTTAATCTCATATCTATTATGCAGTATCTGTGTATTTCATTTACTTTCTTAACTATAGTCTTTAGTAGGGTATCATACAAACATGAGATATGGCCCCTGTTTGAACCAACATTCTCCTATCTACAAAATACAGTTCTTAAAATAGATTTTTAATGTCTGTCTGCATGACTCAGTTTTTTTTTTCATTTGTAAAATAAGAATAGTACTAGTCCTTATAATATAATTGAGGTGAGCATTCTTGGCTCAGAGAAAGAACTCACTAGATAGTGGTTATTATTGTTGTTACTTCAATTGTGGATAAAGGCATAACAGATTCATAACACCGGCTGCTTCCAGAAAGAAATGAATACCTGGGAAAAGGGGTGGAAAGGAAATTCACATTCCGTGGGTAACTTCTGAATATTTTACCATCTACATATATTACCTGTATCAATTAGCTTGGTGTTACTACAGTGAAATACCTGAAACAGCTAAATTATAAAGAGAAGACATTTATTTAGCTCAGTTTTGGAGGTTCAAAATCCAAGATCAAACAGACTGTATTTGTTTGATGTCTGGTGACCTCTGTGGATGGTGGCACATCATGGAGGGAGAGTGTGTTAGAGCAAATGGTCACCTCCAGAGCAGGAACAGAGAGAAAAGTGATCAGGGTCCCTCATTCCTTATTGAACTTTTGTCCTTAATGATCTCAGGGCTGCTTAGCACTTCCAACAGTGACACTCACCATAGAATTACTTACTGAAAACAATGATTGTGTTTTTAAAAACTATGTCTGCATTTGTTCATTTTAATCTCCATTATTAATAGCTTGAATGATATATAGCAAAAAATCTCAGGATACCTCATTGAAAACAAATGTAAAATAGATTCATTCAAAAACATTTCAGAAATCATTGAATTAGCAATTAAATAAGAAGCACTTTTATAAGAGGGCAGTCTTACTAAGGTATGAATATTTTCAGTCATAAAGGTTTTTATTAGATTAAGGAGAAAACAGTGAAGACTCCTCATAATTCTGAAGAACATAACTATGAGGTATTAGTGATGGAGTGTACCACAGGGGAAGTGTTTAATCACTTCACATTATTCAAATATATAGCAGTTTATAACTTATGCTTTCTCTCACATGCTTAGCTGATGTGGAGCTGTCTATGCAGAAAGCAGACATTAAGTAAATGTTCATTTTTGTTTTGTTTCCTTTCCTCTTTTTTTTTTTTCTTTTTTTGTACCAGGGATCCAACTCACAACCTCAAGCTTGCCAGGCAGGTGCTTATGCTGCTGAACTAAATCCCCAGTCCTCCTTTTATCTTTCAAATAGGCTTTACTGTAACAGTTTTCAGACCACCAAAAGCACTTAAATCTCCACAAAACATAATTCTCAATTATCTACAAGACAAAAATGGGCACAAAAATTATCCCAGCTTTAAGGTGGGAGACAAGAGTCTGTTTCCTGTACAGAGATTTTTAATGTCTAAAGGAAACTGATTTTGTTCTTTGGGATTCAAGAGAAATCTAAATAGATTTATTGTCCAGATACTTATTAATTATTCTCTGAATACCACATACCATGTGTTTGATTAGCATTCAGTTGCTATCACATTCATCCTCTACGTTAACTTACCAACTTATTTTGAACTTTCATTTCTCTGTCTAAAAAAGCAATAGCACTTTTATAATTCTTGCCATCCATTTGTCTGGCGGAAGCATTAAGGAATAGTATCTATATTTGAGTGTGGCAGAAGCAAATACACAATTACTTAAATTTTTGTCAAAAAATTGTCATAAATGATATCAAAAGACAAGACATAGGGCTGGGGATTTAGCTCAGCAGCATAAGCGCCTGCCTGGAAAGTGCGAGGTTGTGAGTTTCATCTCCCTTACCAAAAAAAAAAAAAAAAAAAAAATACAAGATACAGTCAGTGTCTCTGAATATGTAATGTTTGTTTAAAAAAAGAAATCTGTGTTTGCTCTATATTCTGTCCAAAAAAAGATGATATCTAGGAAAATTATGTGAAACATATGCTACACAAAATGTTTCTCTCTTTTCTCTGGAGAAATTCTATAATGTAACCTCAGTTTAAAAACTAGGAAAAGGGAACATTAAATCCTTCCAGGAGAGATACTGATGATCAGCAGACATAAAAAAGTAGATTTTTGGTATGCTCATCACCCAAATGACAAACAGGTGGGTTAATATGTATGTTAATATCCTTGAATTAGCTATTGCACAATGTGCATATATTTCAAAGCATAATTTACATTATAAATCCATATAATTTTAGCTGTATCTATCCCTATGTGTCAATGGTGTGTTAAAGTCCCTTGTTATAATTGTGTTATTACCTATTTGATTTTTCATTTCTGTTAATACTTGCTTTGTGTAGTTGGGTGCTCTGGAATTTGGTGCATATATATTTATGATTATCTCTTCCTCTTGCAGTTTTCCCCTAACTAGTATGTAGTGACCTTCTTTGTCTTTTTGGACCATTCTTGGTTTGAAGTTCACATGGTCTGCAAACAGAATAGCTACCCCCACTCTTTTTTGAGTTCCTGTTGCATGGAGTATTGTTTTTCATTCTTTGACTTTCAATCTATAAGTTTCCTTTTGGGTTAGATGGGTTTCTTGTAGACAGCATATGGTTGGATGTTGTTTCTTGATTCATTCTGCCAGTCTGTTTCTTTTAATTGGTGAATTGAGGCCATTTACATGGTTATAACTGTCATATGTTGGTTTATTATTGACATGTTATCTTTCTGATGTTGTATCTTAGCTTTCCATTCTGTTTAATTGTCTGTCTTGCTTAATGGTTTTTCTCTATGTGTATCTAGAATGTCTTTCAGTATTCTTTGTAGGTTTGGTTTGGTGATTATGAAGTTCTTCTGCTGTTCTTTGTCATGAAAGTATCTTGTTTCTCCAACCATTTTGAAAGACAGTTTTACAGGGTACATCAGTCTGGGTTGGAAGTTGTTTTCTTCAAGGATCTGAAACACTTCACTCCATGCTCTTCTTGACTTCATTGTTTGTGTTGAGAAATCTGCTGTGATTCTGATAGGCTTTCCTTTATAGATGACTGGTCTCTTCTCTCTAACAGCTTTTAATATTCTGTTCTTATGTTGGATTGCTGGAATGGTGCTAATTATATGTCTGGGTGTAGTTTTTTTTTGGTTATGGCTATTTGGAGTTCTATATGCCTCACTAATCCGTAAGTCAATTTCCATGTTCATCGTGTTTGGGAAGTTTTCAGCTATTACTTCTGTAAATAGCCTCTTGATATCTTTTGTGTTTTCCCCTTCTTTTTCTTTTATCCCTATTAATCTTATATTGTTTTTCTTTGCATCTTCTTGCAGCTGTTGAATTATTATTTCTTGATTTCTTGTTATTGTTAGAAAATCTTTCCTTTCTTGTTCACTAGCTGCAATCTTATCTTTGAGGTCTGAGATTCTATCTTCACTTTTGTTGAGGCGGTTTTTGCAACTTTCATTAGAGTTTTTGATTTCCTGTATATCTCTTTGAATCTGCTTAATGCATTCTGTTTGTCTCTTAAACTGTTCATTCAGGGATTCTATCATTTTGCTTTATTCCTCTAATTGTTTAGCTGTGTCTTTGTTGGATGCATTCAGTATTTTTTTCAATACTTTTATCATTTCTTCTTTTACTTGGGAGAATATTTCTGATTTGAGTTCCCTCATAGCTTCCTGTACTTGCTTCTTTATTTCAGTTGATATCATTTCATACATTTCAGATGTATGTGTAGTATTTTCTTCTATGTACATGGCTCCTATTTCTTGGGATGGGCTAGGGGGTTGAGATTGCATTTTGGTCTTTTGTTTTGTCATTTTCCTGTATTTCCGTGTTTCCAGCAATTTTCTGAAGCTTTCCCTTGTGGCGCTGCAGCAGCTTGGCTCCCCCTTTGGTGGGCCTGGCTCCCCAAGTTGAATGGAGGTCACTGGGCGCAGTCCACTCAAGCCTGCAGAACCTCTGGAGCCCAGTCCAATGACCCAAGGGAGCTGGGCAGGCACTCAGCCACTGGAATCGAGGGTCCAAAACCCTTCTGGATCTGTGCTGGATTTCTGCAACTCACCTCATGGCGCGTGGCGCAGCCTTGGCTCCCCCGCTGCTGGTCTAGTTCCCATTGTTGAATGAAGGTCACTAGGCACAGACCACTCAAACCCATGAAACCTCTGGAGCCCAGTCCAGTTAGCCAAGGGGGCTGGGCAGGCACCCAGCTTCCAGGATTGATGGTTCCAAACTGTTCTGGGTTTGTGTTGGTGTTCTGGAACTCACCTTGCAACTCCGGTTTGGTTCCCCCTTCAGCGGGTCTGGCTCCCCTAGTTGAATGAAGGTGGTTGGGCGCAGTCCACTCAAGCCCGTGGAACCTTTGGAGCCTAGTCCAATGACCCAAGGGTGCTGGACAGGCACCCAACCGCTGGGATCGATGTTCCCAAACCCTCCAGAATAACTTTTTAAAGACTACTTACATTCTTATTATCTTTTGGTTTCTCCATGAAATTTTTTTCTCATTGAATTCTTAGCCTAGTTTTGTTCTCTTTTGCTTTGATAAATTTACTTTAATATGTTTTTCCTACGGGCCAGGGGTTTAGCTCAGCATTACTTTTGTTGTCATTTGATTCCACAAGATCACAATTTTCTCTTGTAATTTTTATTTTTTTGGATACCGCAGATGGAACTCACCATCTCACGCTTATCATATGTCGCTGAGATATAATTTCTTTTTCAATTAAGGATTATTCAATACCATGCCTTTTTTTTTTTTTTTTGGTACTGAGGATCGAACTCACAACCATGCACTTGCAAGGCAGGCGCTTCTGCCTCTGAGCTAAATCCCCGGCCTCAATACCATGCTTTTAACTTTCCAAATATATGGATCTTTAAAAATGGTTTTTATGAGTTATGTTGGATAATGATCAGAAATCTTGGTTAATGATAAACATTCTGTAAATGTTTTACAAGTGTTGTATAATAATTTTTATTGTTTATATTTAAATTTATAAATTGTTATTGCAATCTTTAAATTTGATTACGTTTTCTTTACTTATACTTGATATGTTTTACTTCCCTGAATATGATTTGTTAAAGTCTCCAACTAAAAATGTTGCTGCATTTGTTTTTCCTGTTACTTTCCTGATGCCTTGCATATGTGGGATAATATTATTTGGTATATGCACACACTTTTAAAAGTGTAACATATTCTTAATAACCATTATCCTATCTTTTCATTCATATATTCATGACATACTTCCTTCTATTTATTTTTTACTGTTTCTATCTTTTTTTAAAATAGTGATTTTGCAAATAATACATTCATGGGTCTTTAAGTCTATATCTTTTGGCTGGTAAGAATAACTAATTTACATTTCTTGTAGTTGTGGGAGACAACTTCAGTGACTCCCTTGGAATCTAAAACAATTACTGTGACTTTGATTATTTGGAGACTCATTTCCTTATACTGATATGCAAAAAGCGGGCTAGGGTATTTCCTTGTCTCTTCAATTGGCTCTAAGCATTGTAACTATCTTAATTGGATTATGTAAATTGAGCCTTCTGCATATCTCTATCTCTACAATTTACAAAGATGCCAACCTTGCACCTGGTCAGCCAGCTCAAGTTACTCACTTAATTCCTGCCATCATCACTGTCACTCATCCCTGAGACACTCCCCTTCTTCACAAGATAAATGCTGGGAGAGGCCTAGGATCAAGGCCTTTGTCTCCATGTCCTCACAAGTATTGGATTTAGGACCCCTTGGCTGCCCTTAACTTGGAATATGTCTTGGGGATTTTACTCTCACAGTGGTTTGCATTGGTGGTGGTAGATTGGAATTAATTTGCTGGGATTACAATGACATCTCAATGGGATTACAAATATAACTTTTTGGATTGTGAGGAAAAGTAAAAAGAGGACTATAATACTTGGATGACTGAACTGATTATTTGGGTTTACAACAGAAATTACTATGGAGTTATTTTTAGCTGTATTATTACTGATTTTCTTTTACCCTCTCCCTTTCAGTGACTTTTCTTTATTTATTTACTTTCATAGATAGATAAAACATTTTCCAGCTGTCTCAAAAGTTGTATACTCCATATTTCTCCATATTTGATTTTCTAGTGGTTACTCTTTATTTATTAAAATTAAACTGTGTGGATGTGTGTGTGTGTTTCTGGGGATTCAATGAGCTACTGCCTCAGCCCTTCTTTTTGTTTGATTTTGAGATGGTCTCATTGTCCCAAAATTGACCAGGCTTGGCTTCAACTTGCTATCCTCCTGCTTTAGCCTCCGAGAGTACTGGGATTACAGATGTGCAACCACCACAGCTCTCTACCAAATTCTTTATTGATTTCTATTTCTCTGAAAAAGACAAGTACTGCCTAGTGTGATGGCATATGCCTGTACTCCAGATACTTGGACGACATAGTGAATAGCTTCCTATGTGTTCAGTTTTCTTTGACTATATCTTACCTCTCTGCCTGGTATTCTTATCAAGAACAGTGTTTCTCAAACTTTCAGCAGCATTTGATTTGCCTGAAGATCTCATTCAAATACAGGGTTCATGTGACTAGGATGCATATGCATGAGGCCCTGGATTCATATCCCATTAGGAAAAATCTGAATCAAATAAAGAGTAGCTTTGCAAATATATTTGAAGGAGTGCTTCAGTAAAGAAAAGAATTACTAAAAGTGTAAGTAGATCTGGATGTGGTAGTATAAACCTCAGTCTCAGTACTTTGGAAAGCTGAGGCAGGAGGAGATCCTGTCTCTCAGAAACAGGGGAGGAGGCTGGGATAAAGTGTACCTTATGTAAAGTTATTATAGTGACAGATTTTAATGCAATTCTTTATAAATCAACTAGATGGAACAGATTGAAATAAGTGACTACATTGATGAACTGAATAAGGTCAGCATATTTAGGAAATGTATTTAGTTTTATTTTCTACACTAAAGGAATGCATTTCCCTCTATTCAGAAAAAAAGGAAGACAATAAAATATCCATAATAAAAGCTAAAGGAAAACAAGGTTTTAAAGAGGAAATAATCTCTGAAAAGTTCCCTTACATTTGGCAGTAAGACACAGTAGATTGAATAGCTACTTTTCAAGACTACCGCTTTGATTAATACATCTGTGCATACCAATCAATATTTGGGGTTTATGTCACAAGTTTAATCTGAGTTTAAGTGGAAATAAACTACTAAGGTGAAGCAACACAATATCTTGCAAAGGCCACTGTCATATAACTGAACAAGAAATTAGTACAGATAAGATCCCAAAACATGTGTTTATTTACTTTGTAATTCCTTAATATGATTAAGAATGAGTCATTCACTTTTGGTCCTCAATACCTAAATTATGATAAATGCTGAGTAATGAATGTATACATAAAATGAGTAAAACAGTATCATTTCTTTATAAATTACTAATTCTTGGTATTAACCAATGAGGTAGTAATTGATAGATATTTTCACTATTTTTATTACAGAAATATATGATTATAAAAATTCAAAAGATAAATATATACAATAAAAAGTGAAATACTCTTTTCATCAACTGTTTTGGTGGTTCTGGAAATTAAATCCAAGGCCTTGTGAATGGTAAACAAACACTACCTGTGAGCTATACACTTTTATCAACTTTTCGACCTACCAAATTTATACCACTCCACAGAGGTAACTACTATTAAGAATCTGTTGTATGTATTTCTGAATGTTGCACAATACATTTATGTACAGATTAGGTTTGACTAATACATACACACAATTATGTAGCTTTTTGAAAGGAAAATATAAATAGAATCATATACTGCTCTGCAATTTGTTTTTTTTCACTTACCTTAAAGATAAGTGAAATTATGTCAGTAATTCCTTTTGTTTATATATACCTGTCTCACAGAATTTTACAGGTAGATACAGCATAATTTAATTATTGTTTTGATGGACATTGAAGATTCTAATTTTGGGGTAAATTTAAATATTTCATCACTGAGTATGTTTGTTATAAATTTCTGGGCAATAAATTTTAAAAATCTAGACGATTTCCAGTTAAAACAGTAGTATTTCTTCTCATCAACTGGTTAAATACTGTATAAACCATTTTTTGAGATGACTGTGTAGTTTCACTCATGTGGTCTTCTAATGTAGTGGTTTCACCAATTTTTAAAAAATTTTAATAATGTATTTTAAGACTGACATCGTAAACCCAGTAGTAGTACAAATTCCTAGCATGTGTGTCTCTTTATTAATTTTAAAATTTTTATATTCCTAGTTTACAGACATATTTTGTATACATTCATGTGCCACATAGTGACATTTTGGTCAACAACTGACAGTATATACATCAGTTGTCTCATAAGATTATATTGCCTAATGATGTCATGTTTATGGAAGTACATTTTATGTTTGCACAATGATGTTGTCTAACGACTGATTCTTAGAACTATTTCTTTTGTTAAGCAGTGTATGACTGTATATATGTCTATAAACTTATCTCACACACATCTAAATATGTACTGCTGGATTTAATTTGTAAATTTTATCATGTAATTGGTATACATGTGTGTCTGTGTGTTATTGGGGATTGAATCTAGGGCTTTGGCCTGAGTTAAATACCCAGCCCTTTCTTCATATTTTGAGACAGGGTCTTGTTAAGTCACTAAGTTGTTCAGGCGGGGCTTGAACTTGGGATCTCCTGCTGCAACCTCCCAGTGTGTCCGGAGTACAAGTGTGGGCCACTATACTGGTCTTCCTTTGTACTTCTGTATGAGACTGGTTTATAATTTGTCTCATTTCCTTCCATCCTCTTATTTTCTTCCTCTCTTCCTGCTTCCTTGCAACTGTTTTTCAGAATTGATTTTCATCTATGATAGTGTCAGGGAAGCTTTTCAACTGTTGCTTCACTCAAAAAATATTTATAATAACATAAGAAATTTTCTTCTTATTCATATTTTTAGAAGTTACCCTGCTGCTGTCTTCACAAGTGACCGAGACCTATGCTTGGCCAATCTTAAGTCAATCACAGCACAGAATCCCCTGGTACCATGATTTCTTCAGGAAAGGGCATTCAAAGCTAATCGTGAAACAATTTCCAGAGCAACTAGGTTACAAGTGTTAACTTTTCTGCTATTCTTGATGCTGTAAGATTTTCTTAAGCTGCAATGGTCTTTTGCAGTCTTAAGGAGAGAGGAAAGAGCTTACTTGTCACTAGGTCTTGGCCAATCCCAATGAATGCCTGTATATACACAGGAGCATGTGCACACACACTCAGAGACACACAAAACTGAATGTGCTAGTCTCTGGCTGTAGAGCAACAAGAGTTTTTCTCTTCAGGCAACAGGGTGGGCCTGAAGATTTTGGGAATCTCTGACCTATCCTTTTTACAGACAAGTTTTTAAGAGTATCCAATTTAAGAGCTACTTCTAGGAGTTTGTAACACTTAGCTTACAAGGTTTCCTTGCTTTTCTGCTTCAAAGGTCAAAAGAAAAATAATGCCAACCACTTGCCCATTAATCTCTGCCAATACTTAAACCCATACCTGCCTCTGTGGTCTAGCCTACCTTCTTACCTAAAAATTGGACCCACACAGAAAACAGGGCTGAGATATGAAGAAAGACTGAATCCTTTGGAGACTACTTCTTGCAGATGCCTGGGCTCTTCCATTTTCACTAATCAAGACTGTTTTTGTTTTGAACTTTCATTTCTCCCATGACACACATAATGTTAATTGAGATCATGCCTTTCCTCTCTTCTTCCCATCAACTGGCTGATGACAGTTTTCTCTTCTGTTCTGAAGATGAAACAGTTTGTCAGGCAGCGGCTTCCATCTCTGATCGGAGAGCTCAGTTTCAGCTCTCAGCTTCTATTAGCTTTATCTCTAATCCCACCTGGATAGTAAAACATCTTCCCTAGCCAGTGAAGTCTATTTCTAGATTTAGTACCTCATAAGCCATTAGTTTCAGTTGCACTTACCACATTGGTTTTGGCTTAACTCTTCATTTCTGGAATCTGGAAATGTCTTTCTTGTTTTCATAGCTATTTAAGATTTGTTCCTATTGAATGCAATATTTTTATGTATTTGGACTCTATTGGTATAATGAGACCTATACTAACCAAACTTATTCTATGAGCCAGGAATTCAATTATACTATATAGTCTGTGTCATTGTCCCTCTCCTGCACAACAACAAACACATTTTATTTTTAAAAATTTCTTAAATGAATAAATAAATAAATAAATAAAAATTTCTTTCTGGCATCTCTGCCTTCCAGCCTCAGGCTGGATCTCATGTTGTCTAGACTTCCTTTGGAGCTATTATTTTGGGCTCCTGCTGTATGTCCTATATGTGTAGCCAGCATAGCAGCCAGTGTAGTGACTGCCTTGCATTCTCCTGACAGCAAGCCTTGTTTCATGTGCTGCTCTTCCCTTGGCTACATGAAAAGACAGGCTGCTGGTTCCTTTGCCTTTACAGGTCATACTGGTCATTTCCAGAGGCTGTTTCTGAACTTTTGCCTATCTTCCCCCTTTCTTCTTTTTCTCTGTCTCCATGATGGGCATGAGATATGCTGAGGTCTTGCAGGTTTCTGGGTAACTCCTGAGAAAAGGCAGCATAGGCTTCTGCCCATTGGGGTTCCATGGTCCCCCTTCACTGGCTCAGCCAAAGGAGACACAAAAACAAGATATTCTCTTTGGAGATCCACAGGACCTAAGTTCTCTTCTTCCCTTCTTCTAATCCATCTTCCAAATTTGGGGAAACTTCCTTTGGTATCTACAGCAAAAGAAACAAACTCTTAGAGCATATATTCTAAATCCATTGTCTGTGCCAGCTCCTTAGCTTTTGAAGCCTGAAGGCTAAGAATGGACTCTTTTGTTCTCTGTGTTCTGCTGTGTCATCCCTTCCTTGAAGCAGAAAGATGGAATGCCCCAGCTGCCTGGGCTGGGGCAAGGTCACAGGGAACAGGGAACAATGGGGGAGAACCCTGCTGGCATCTGAAAATCATATTAAATCACAAATGCTTATGCTGTTTACCATCCCCAGCTAGAATTCCATCACAATTTTGGGGAGGCATTCTATTATTTTCTAGCATTTTGTAATTAGCTGATGGATCTATTTAGTACGTTAAACAAAAATTAGCTCATTAAATAAACTGGCACATGACCTCTGAGATAATAAATTTTTTCCTACTCTTGAGTTACTTAAATTCAAATTAACTACTCATTCAATTCAACACACTCATTCATTCACTGGTTATTAAGTACCTGGTAATTATCACTATTATGCTTTTTATTAGTGGAAAATCCAAGACAAATTAAATACTCCCTTCTCACAAGATGCTTTTTGTGGTGGGAACACAAATACTCATCCAGTAATTATAAAGAATGTAATGAGAACTGGATAGCAGATTGTATAGAAAAAGCAGCAAAGAAGAGACCAGTAACTCCAGGTCCAAAGTATGAAATATATTTTCAGAAGTGACGATCCTTGACTTGGGTCATCAACATGTGAATAGGTGGATGAATAGGTGTTTAGATAATGAAAGGTGGAGGGATTCAAGTTGTGGAGTCAAAGAGAAGGCAATCAGGGAGAAGAGAGCAGGAAGTCCCATAAAGACAGCTGCATGGCAGGAGAGGTTGTCTGAATGAGACGGAAGGGGAGGGAAGAGGCAAATACAACTGGAATGAATTGAACTTTGTGTTTAATGATATTTCACAAGGGAGAAAAGAGGGAGGAATGTGGCTGTGGGGGTTACAAAATGGGGAGAGAGGGGGGAAGAGACAATGAGAGAGTACCTTTGAGATCAGGATCTTATGTTTGTCCTGTGGTATAAACTTTTAAAATAAGCTTTGACTATATATTACATTTTAATTAGTGTTGACACTATTAAGTTAGATTAGAATATTAGAAGAACACTTTAAAAATATGTATGTGAAGTTTACTTTGGGGTACCACAGGTAGAGATTCCTACAAGTATAAATCTCTCCTACTCAGGAGAGATTTTCCATCAAGTTGTTGGAAATGCTTTCCATGAGCACACTCTTTCTTTGGACCTTTTTCTGGGGGTAGGTTTGGCTGAGAGTGTAAGAACTGGGTGCCAGTTCTCATAATTCACCAAACATTCTACTCTTTCATATTCTATGCAATAGATACTCAATGTTTTAGTGTACTATTTCTAAATTCCTGCCTTCAATACACAATTGATTACATTTACATGTGTATAATTCTGTAAGTTCTGCAAGTGAAATAATGGCAGGAAGCTAAGAGCTTCCCATCAGGTTCATCTATGTACTAAGTCAAATGTATCAATGACTAGAAAACAACTGATATTAAACATGTACTAGAGTATAATAACTTTATTTGACAGGGTAGGACAATAGATTAATAACAAAGTAGCAAACAAGCCTGGAATATCAGTGCTTTAGCAGAGCAAAAGTTTATTTCTTATGCTTGATGGCTCAGCATTCTGGGCTGGGCTGATCCCAAGTAACCTCCATATGGATGTTTTCATCACAAACACTGCAGAGCAAGAGTGGGTTGTCAACTACTGTACTGGCAAGTCAATATTTCTATTCCAGATGTGACCCAAGTCACTTCTGTTCACATCTCACTGCCCAAACAAGTCATCAGACCATGACTAACTTCAAGGAGGCGGAAAGCTATCTCCCCATGCCACCAGGATCAGATATTGGTAAACCATGATAATGCTCACCAACCCACAGTAAGATTAGTGTTACAAAGAAAAGGCTGAGGGCATTCCAAAGCAGGAAACAACCTTAGTGTGTGTAAATAAAAGACAATTCTGGTTTTTTTGGTGAGTTTGTTCATTGTGGCTTCTCTTTATTGTGCCAATGGGAAATCCCTGGTTAGGGCTCTAAATTCAGTCCTGGCTCCCTAGCTGGCTGATTTGCTGGACTCCACAAGATTTCTGTGCTTTTCTTTTTTCTTTTTTTTAAACTTTGTTTTGTTCTTTTTCGTCTCTTTCATAAATCTCAGCTATGCAGCCTGGATAAATGAGATCTATGTATAAATTTCTGGTAAGGTCCTAGAAGAACACATTCTCTGTTCTAGGAACTGTTTATTGCTTCTTAAAGATATTGGTCCATTTTGCCTAAAGGTTTTTAGAGTGGTTAAACCAAAGGACTTAGTCCCACTAACTAATATCTCCACCTTGGAAATTAGATGCTTACTAACTAAAGGCCATTAGGGTGCCCTCAGAAATTCAGCATAGGAATAATGCAGTTGATCATACTGATCTTAGGTAAATAAGAGGAAAAGAATGGCCTTAGGGCTTTAAAGAAAGTAGGAACACTATTAAACTACAACATAGTGAACAACAAAGGTTTCCATCCTTTACAAGCGTTTGGGGTAAAGTTCAATGCTTCTCCCCTTGTTTTGTGATTATCTCTCATCTGTTAACTACCTCATCTAATTGTTAACTACCACTAGGAGTAAAATGAGAATGAGTGTAATTTGCAAAAATGAGGGAAGGTATGTTCCTATTGTTTAAAGTTAAAATGGTCTAATTACCCCTGAAATGTTTTTGAGGTTTTTTTTTTCGGGAAGAACATTCATTTCCACGTTTAAAAAGGGAAGGAATCTGTACTAGTATAATTTCTATTTTAAAAAGTTGGCGGCATTAAAGAACTAGGAAGATTCACGTTGTCGAAATGTTAAAATTTAAAGTGAAAACAAGTAGCATTTTAATACTTTATGATCATCACCAGCGTTTTCTGAGATGCAGAAGGTAATATGCAGGCTTTAGAGGGAATTGAAACTAAGAAATTAAAAAAAAAAAATCCAAGCGCCCCAGTGTGAGTGGTCCCCTCTCCAAGGGGCAGCAGAGCCGCCCAGGAGAGAGAGGACCGAGAGAGGCCAAGCTGATTGGGGCAGTGCCTGCGCCAGGTCGGGATTGCTGCCCCGTGGGGCGAGATGGAGGAGCTGGGCAGGAAGAGGAGGCGGAGAAGCGGAGTCACAGATAAGCTTGAGCCAGCGAAGCTCTCCGCTCGCCGGACGGGAGGCGGGGTAGCAGCCGGGTTAAGGCAGCAGCTTGGAAGGAAGGAAGGAAGGAGCGAGGGAGGGACGGGAACAGCAGGAGGAGGAGCAGCGAGCGGAGCTGCAGCGGCGGCGGGAGGAGTGGCCCAGCCAGGCCACGTTTTGTTTTTGTTATTTTTCACCGGAATAGTTCTCGCAGGCTCTTCCCTTGGACCGAGCGCGCCGCAGCCCGGCGGCCCGACCTTCCAGGTGACAGCCGGTCACCCTGGTAGGAGTCAGCTCCGCCCCAGTACCCCTCCCGCCCACAGCCCCAGTCCCCGCCCAGCCTCAGAGTCTGCCCCAGGCGAGGCGGCGGCTGCAGCGGGCTGCAGCGCTCCGGCGGGCGGCGGCGGCGGCGGCGCAGACCCTCGGCCGTGCTCGGTCCCGGCGGGCCGCGGCGGAGGAAGGGGTAGCGCGACCTAGGCGCGAGAGCGGAGAATGCCCGTGTAGCCTTCCTTCCCGCCCGCCCGCCCGCTGCTGGGCACTCGCCCGCCGCCTGCAGCGCAAGCCTCTGACCCGCGCGGGGTCTCGTCGCGCCAAGGCGGGTGCGGAGACCCGGGGCAGTAGTTGGCAGTTTCGGCGGCGCCTGCAGAGGGTGCACTGGGGGCGAGGCGCGCCTGGCGGGCCACCACCGTGCCCTGGTGAGGCGCGCTATGGAGCCGCCCGGCTGCATTCAGGATGAGCCCTTCCCGCACCCCCTGGAGCCCGAGTCGGGCGCCCCAGCGCACCCTGGGCTCGGGAAGCCGGGCGACAAGAGGTTCCGGCTGTGTTACGTGGGAGGGTCCTGCCTGGACCGCAGGACCACGCTGCCCATGCTGCCCTGGCTCATGGCCGAGATCCGCAGGCGCAGCCAGAAGCCCGAGGCTGGCGGCTGCGGGGCGCCGGCAGCGCGCGAGGTCCTCCTGGTGCTCAGCGCGCCCTTCCTGCGCTGCGTACCCGCGCCGGGGTCCGGGGGCACGGGAGGCGCTGGCCCCGCGGCCACGCAGCCCAACCCGGCCGTCTTCATCTTTGAGCACAAGGCTCAACACATCGCGCGCTTCATCCACAACAGCCAGGACCTCACCTACTTTGCCTACCTGATCAAAGCGCAGCCCGACGACCCCGAGTCGCAGATGGCCTGCCACGTTTTCCGCGCCACAGACCCAAACCAGGCAAGTCCCGGGCGCCGGGGGGCGGGCCCGACTCGTGGGGCAGAGAGAGCAGGGAGGAAGAGACAAGGACCCCACGCGAGGGACCTACTAGGGTTGAGCTGCGGGCGCGCGCGCTCCACGTGGCGCGCTCCAGTGCCGCGCTAGCCGGGTTCTCCGGGCGCAGGCGTGGGAGAGGAGGGTTTTGGCCACCGGGTGAGCGACGGGGGAGCAGGCGGCCTGCAGATGCTGGGCCACGAAGAGGGAGGCGGGCCGGGACTGGGGAGGAGGCGGCACGCCCGAGGGGGACCGCGAGAAGCGCGCGTCCTGGTGCGCCGTGTCTGGATTGGGACTAGAGCTGTTTTGCTGGGAATGGAGGAGAGGGTGGGGTTCCTAGAGGCCCCTCTTCGGTTCGTAGGTCGAGTCCTGCACCTTTACCTGTTTGACCGGTGGCGTCTTCGTCACCGCAGCACCTGTAGACACCTGGCCCAGGAGCGACTTCCGAGCCGGGCTTAGAGGAGTTACCAGGCATTAACAGATGGTCAGAAAGTACACTTCTGCGTTTGGATGTAGAGTGGGAAGGAAACCTTCTTGTTTGCAATTGTTTATACGCAAATTGGAGATGAGCTCAATACATAGTATTTGGGTGACTTACAAATGAATGTAGAAGAGATTGCAAAAGTTATTTAAAAGTGTTTTTTCTTTCCCATTTTTATTCCCCATATTTAGTCGGGGTTTACTAAATCTAAGTGTTCTGTTACTAAACGGAACTTTTACTTCCTTATAAACAGGCAGAGCCTTTAGAAGCAAAAGGAAAAACTACCACAGTGATTGTGCCTTTGAAAACAGTTTTTTTTTTTTGGATTTTAAATATTTAAATAGTCTTTTAAACAATATCAAAGCACGTAAAAATGCTGCTTTAAAAATGGTTATTCAGTGTTTGCAAAGTACCTTAGGTTCTTTGGAAAAATATTGTTAGGGTTATCTAAATATAAACAAAGTCTCAGGTTGCACCACGTGACATGGTGGAAGTTCTTTTGGTAGCTGGGAAATTAATAGTGAGATAAAAAAACATGCAATCGTAAGGTTTTAACTTTTTCTTTTTTTATAATACTTTCTGTTTGACCAGTGGTTTTTCACAAAAAGCCTATAGTAGAATTGAAAAAAATTCTTTATCTTCCATTTCACCAATTACTTCGTAAAATAAATATGTTATTAATCAAAAGTACCTACATGAAGGGAGCAGTTTTGATTTGTGATCAAAATTTTTGGCATATTTTCTACTACAAATTATTTTAAAATCATAACCATGATTCAGTCTTTTCATTTTATGCTTCCTTGCCTGAAACTTAGTATCTTTCATGTATTAAGGATTTGGAAAGTTCCTGAAAGTTAGCACTGACTTTATTATATTAAAATATTCTAGCTCTGGCAGTAAGGAGGAATAAATTGCGTTTCTCTAGGATTTTCATTATTTCTTTAGATGTGATAAACATATTTTTGCTAATTTTACTGCTGGTCATGGCATCCTGTGTTCTCAGTAGTGGTTGTTGTGTCCCTTCTGTCATTTAATGACAGTTGATTACAAGCAGCCTTGAAAAAACCTCATCTGGACATTTAAGTGTTGGAGCTGAATGTGATGCTACCTCCCAAACAATGCGTTTAGTCCAGTGGGAGCAAAAGAAAATAAAAACCAAATTTCCTGCTTATTGTCAATTCTCTGATAAGTTCTTGATTCCTATTTGCCCAGAATGAGAGAATCTCCGGTAGATGAAGGTTACATGTGAAGGACCAAATGTGGTCTCCTGGGGGATTATCTCCAGCTGTTAATTGGAGGTTACAAACTCAGATGCCCAGGAGGAGGGTTGGATGAGGCTGTGGAGGACTGGATAGTGGGTGTCTGTTCTCAGGTTCTATTCAGCTCCTGCTGGAAACTACAAGAGTGCATTACAAGTTTAGGATTGCAGGAACTTCTGTTTTCCCAAGAGAAAGTGGAAATCTGAATTTTTATAACTTCACATTCAAACATTAACTTAAACATTTATGAATCTTCTCTGGGCCAAAGACTTCAACTGAGCAACATCCCTAGCCCCCCCCCCCTTTTTTCTTTTTTAGTTCAAGACAAGGTCTCTTATATTGCTCAGTGTGGCATCCAACTTTCTATTCTCCTGCCCCACCCTCCTCAGTAGCTGGGGACTACTACAGAAGAGGACTATGGCTTGTGGCTGGCACCACCAGTTTTCAAGAATTTACAAACACTCCACAAGTGGTGATTCCGCAGACCGACATATGGAAAGGGTGAATTGAACACATTTTTTTGGTTGTTGTCTTCCATGAGTAGGCTTCATACAGAGTAGGCTCTGGGGACATTTGAAATCAGAAGGAAAAAGACCTGCTGTTTGTTTTTTCCTGAGTTCATTTGAAGCACAGCCATATTTGGTTGGACTTAAAATCATTGTTCAGGGAATCTCCTGATTTTTGCATTCATTGAACAAAGCATGGAAGGTAGCCTGGTGGGAGCCTGCAGACTTCTCCCAGTCAGCATGCCTCTGCTTTGTCTCTCATCTCTGTTCCTTTTCTGCAGTAGGCCTATATGTCAGATGACCCTGGAATTTATCAATCTTTTGACAATTTTTATTGTGAAAGAGGGCCTACTAATAATTTTTTAATATTTATTTATTATTTATTTATTTTGGTTGGGGCTTGAAGTCATGACCTTGTGCTTGCTAGGCAGATGCTTACGCGACTGAGCTAAATCCCTGGACCCCACTAATAATTATATAAGGATAACAAGTTATAGACTTGGACTATTCAGTACAGACCAGTAGGTAAGTTTCATTATAGCTAAATCACAAAGTTTATAGTGGCACAAGGTGACATGTGCTGCTTGTCCCAGCTACTCCAGAGGCTGAGGCAGAAAGATGATTGAGTTCTAGGCTAGCCAGGGAACATACTGAGACCCCATTAAAAAATAACAGCAGCAACACAAGTTTTCTTTCATGCTGAGCCACTGAGTTGGAGAATTGTGATTTCTAATAGAAAATGATAATGTTTTACAGAATATCTACTCAAATGTCTTTTTTAAAAAAAGAGAATGAAGTAAAACAATGTAAACAATATTAGATTTCAAAAACAAGATGGTAGGGAATAAGTAGTTACTATATTGTACATTGTTGTCCTCTAAATAGTTGCTTAGACTGCTAGATAAAGGCATGCAAAATTAAACAATATAAGCACTAAGTTCTTTACCACAGTTGCTATCATTTCAGAAATTTCAAGTGTGTGACTTCAAATTTATTTTGTGTCTCCTGGACTTGTTCTAGGTGGGCTGGAGGTCTGAGATTGCACCTTGCTCCTTTGTCTTGACATTTTCCTGTGTTCCTCGGAATCAGCTGGTTGCTGAGTCCCAGATGCTCCCTGCACTGGCTACTTGTCCTGTGGTGCAGGAGATTGGGCTAGGCACCTGGGTTCCTCCAATCAGGGATTCCCAGGGTGCTGGAGAGGTGCTGGGTGGCTGCTCACTGATACTCCCCTGATGGTGATGGGGTGGGGGATGGCGGGTGGGGGAGGAGGGGACAGTGCCTAGTCCTGATGGTAGTGGAGCCTCCTCAAATGTCTTTTTTATATTTTTAATTTATTTTTTTGAGGATAGATCTCCTTGTGACCACAGAACTGGGATGTAACTATTTGGATGTGTCAACTAAGAATGTCATTCACATATTACTTTAAGATTCTAATGGTGTTTGTTTATATTACACTGTGGTTTGTCTGAGTAACTCTTTAAAGCACTTTAAGAATGAACAGTTATAGTCTTGCTGGGTGATGGTACTGCTCTCCATTTCCTAGATTTTTGCATTTATCTTCACAGTTCCTGTATAATGTACCAGATGAGAAAACTGAGATATATAGAAAGGTCAAATTGTTTCCCCAAGATCACAAGACTTGTTATGAATAAAAGCAGATTGTTGCCTAGGCACTTTCTAAAGCCAGTTTTCTTATCTGCTGTGGTAAAATGCAGTAGTCGAAATTAAATTTTTTAGCTGTCAGTGTTACAAACTTTTATCCTGTCACTTTTTCCTACTCATATTAAAAATCTCCACAATTAATTATTCTTACTAAATTTGTAAAATAATTAATGCTGACTGTGTGCTTAGATGTAGTTCTGCCTGTATGTGCTCTTTCCACTTCCATGCTGGGATTGAATCCAGAGCATTGAGCTGACTCTGTAGAAGCTTCATCCTTGCCCCAGTACATACTTTGTAAGAAAACTTGTAAATTTTTCTTTTATGAGAAATCATGGTTTTTAATATTCAGTGGAGTACTGCTTTCCCATGAAGAAGGATAAACTTGAGACTTTTGGGGTAAATGGATGCACCTTGAGAACATAAAAAAGATGAAATAAATTGGACACACATGTTTAAATATTGTATTGTTTCTCTTGTGTGAGAAACCCAAAGGGTAAATAAGGAGCAAATGGACAACAGATATTGGGAAGTAGGAAGAAAATGTTCCAATTGTAAGGGGAACAAGGGAGGGTGACAGAGGAAGGGAAGGAAGGAAATAGGGGTTAAAAAAAAGATTTGAAGATTGGAAGAATTGAAGAAAAAAATAGTTGAGGGGAGGGGAGAGGAATGGAATAAAATAGAAAACTAAGACATATTATGTACAGGCCCAAAATCCTTGTAATGAATGTGATGACTATATACGTTAAAAATATACCAGTAGATGTTAATAAAAATTTAAAACTCATAAAAACTGGAAAATATATCCTTTAGGAGATGGGGTCTTCATGTTGCTAAAGCTAATCAGGAGCTGCCTCAGCCTTTCGAGTAGCTGGGACTACAGGTTGGCTGTAATTTTTTAAAAATGTAAAAAGTCTTTGTGATATTAAGTTGGTAAATTACAACACTGGTATTTCTTTTATTTAGTTTCTTTAGGAATAGCAGAGAAATAAGCCATCTGTCTATTTGTAACCTTTTATTCAATTTAGAATATGAAATCATTAGGATATGTTATTTAGGAGCCAGTACAATAAGGCATTTGAACTTACATTTTGAATTATAAAGTAGAATATATAAATACTTCTGTAAAGTATTACAAATATAAATGATAAATTGTTAAGCTGCATTATCACATACCACATAAACAAGTCATATAAAGTATAAAAGTAATGCATCTTAGCTTCATTGTAAAACACACATTAACAAAGTAAAAAGCATTGACCCCCAAGTCAGGCTACTTCAGTCACCCAGGGGTTGGGGTGGGATAAAGCAGGACAGTGGGGGCTATAAAATGTGAATGTGACAGATTAATCCAGGGGACCTGATGGACTGCAGCATGGTTTGTGAATTCAAATAGCAAAAAGTGCCTCAAAAAAAAATTTTTTTTTTTTTTTTTTTTTTTTTACAGAGTCCTTAGTAGCATCAATTTGTTGAACCTGGCCCGTAGTTACCTTGTTTTGAAAAATAGCATCTTTGGTCATACTGAACTCAAGTGGTTAGTATAAATGCTACTAGGTTTAGCTTGGACCCTGGATATTTTGTAAATTGGTTTTGATGTTAGAGTTGTTTAAAAGCTAGAGTAATCATATGGAATTTATATCAAAATTTTTGTACAATGCTTGAATAGTAAAATAAGTATCTGAGTTTACTATTATGTGGTTCTGAACAACATACACACTCAGGAAGCTCTGGGTTTATACTTTAGATATTACTTAATACATTTTTACCATCTATTATGGTCATGTGACAGAAAGGAAGCAAAATATGAAGTTAAGATTTTGAGTGGCTTAATTTTAGATAATTTTGACATAAGTTTATGCAGCTCCACCAAAAGAAGATGGGAGTTATTACTGTTTTTGAAGTTACTGATCTTTTTCAAGTTTCATTTCTTGGAAGACTATGGGGTTGGAAAGAGGATCTCGGAGTAATGGAATCTTCTGGTTAAAAATAGAAGCCTAAATTTGCTGCTGTAACTCTTTTATTTTGTGGATTCCCTTAACCAGTGGAATAGTCTTCACTTCTAACTTTTATGAATTTTCATGTGAATTTCTAACATTGGAATTTCTCAAAGTTAGGATCACAGAGCCTTTGTTACTATTAATATAGCATAATTTATAAGTAGTAATAAACTGCTCAATCAGTTTGAGATTCTAGGTCAAGCACAGTCCTTTTGATTGAGCACATTTGGTAATCTTTGTATCTCTTTCTATATCTCAAGTTGGATCTTAAAATTTTTCAGAACGGGATTGTAAATACAGATTAGATCTTTTACAAACAATTTTCAATAGCAACATTAAAGCAATATAAAAAGGGTGCTGCTGTATTTTCTTCATTGATAGCCCTCTCCTTTCCACTGTATATCCTAACCTTTCTAGTGGCCAAGTTATTCTGTCAGAATAATGACAACATTTGATAAATTTGGTCTCTGTTCTCATAATAAAGTATATTATTAGTTATAGCAGTAGAGAGTATCAGCTTATAGTTAATATACTATCAGGGATCTAGGTGTCGTTATATAACCTTTCTTTCTATTGGAATTTAGGCTAAAGATTTGTAAATACAGGCGCAGCACAGACTGACTCATTTGTTCCCATACTTTTGTGCTACAGTGGCACTCCAGGATTCATGACAGAGACCCAGTGGCTCCAACCCTAAAATCTTTATCATCAGACCCCTTACTGAAAAGTTTGCAAATCCCTGCTTTTAGAGGATCTTGTGAGAAAAAAGTGTTTTAACTCTCATTTGATAGATGAGAAAACAACAGTTTTCCTAAGACCTAAACCAGTAAGTAGCAGATCCTGATATTCAGATCGTTAAGGTGTTTTGTTGTTGTTGTTGTTTGTTGAGGCAGGCTCTTGCAGTGTAACTCAGGTCAGCCTCAAACTTGGAATCCTCCTGCCTCAGTGTATTTGCTCTGGGAATACTGACATTTGCCACCATGCATGTGTGTTCTAAAACCAACTTTATAAATTTTTATTAACTCACACACTTACTACTGTAGCCAAGCTCTCTCTTTGGAGCTCTTTTTTAAGTATGTTTATCCTTAGGGATCTGCACTTGAATACAGAGTTGCTGATGTGTGTAACCCAGGGATTGTGTTTGAGTTCTACTTTCACTTTTCCATTTTAGCCCTTGTGGTCAGTCATGCAGATTCTGCCTCCACAAATTATTTTATTTTATTCTTTTTTAAACTACTAGGGATGGAACCCAGGACCTTTGCGCTGAGTTAAATCCCCAGCCTCTTTGTTTTTTTAATTTTGGGACAGGGTCTTACTGACCCTGGGCAACTAAATTGCCTAAGTTGGGTTTCAACTTGTGATCCTCTTGCCTCAGCCTCCCAGAATGTTTTGAATGTAGGTATGCACCACCCCTGTCTGCCTTCAAAGCTTATTTTTATTTATGCTCACATCTTGTTGTCACCACCTCCACAGCCTGGATCTAATCACCGTCCTCATTTGTCCAGCCTGCTGCACTGCTTCTTTATTCTTGTCTCTCCTCTAATCTTGTCCTCCTATTGACCCCTCCTTCCGTGGAGTGGCACACAAACCAGATCAGGCTCCGTTTGCCTTCAGAATAATAAGCAGGTTTTTTATTGTGTGATTTTTGAATGACTGAGGCCCTATTTATCTCCCTAGTCTCTTCATAGACTGTGAGTCTCCTGAGGGCTGCATGTGTCAGTCATACAAGTCTTCACTCCCATCCTAAACAAGCTCAGCCCTTAGATCATCTCAGAGCGTTTGCATGTGTCCTTTCCTTTCTTTTTTTTTTTTTTGGCTAGCTTTGCATTTCCCCCTAGACTACAGTTTTTGACTTACATTGCAAATGTCACTTCCTCAGACCAGCTTCCACATGTTATCTATCTGAAGTAGATGCCCCAGATTTTCATGTCTGTGTCAGCTTTGTTTTCCTTTCTCGTCATTCCTTTGACACTTATACATCAAATTTTGGGGAGGATACTGTCACCAGCTCTGGAATATAAGCTCCATGGTGGGAGAACCTTTGGTCTGTTCATGGTTGTATGCCCATGATCTATAATACAGTTTATTCCAATCTGTGGACATTAAGTAGACTAAGAACTGGACTTTGCCTTCACAAATTTAAGTCTACTGGCAAGGGCATGTGTGCATCCCTGTGTTTGTTGCCTTTAGTTATTGCTGTCTTTAGGAAATGTTGATTATATTCGTTTTGCACAATATTTTTTCTAGTCGAGGCTTATAAATTTAGAGATACCACATTGCTTGTAATCATAGTAAAATTAATATATTCATAATATAAAGCAGACACTTTTAATAGGTATTTGTGTAGGTACTAAAACATTTTATAGACTAATTTGAGAAGGACTTTTTTTTTTCACTGCAAATCAAAATAGAAAGTTTATTAGGTTGCCCACATAAGAATGAGTGTCTCCCTGGCTAGTAAGAATTGAGGAGATTGGAAGTTAGCCAGATTTATGACTAAATTCTAGAACTAGTTGGATTATTTTTCAGTTTCAGTTTACTTCAGTTATTTAGGCTTCTCAGCAGAAATACGATCACTTGGGAAGGATACTCAGTTACATGTGCCTGAGAATGTTTTTACTGCCAAATCCAAAACAAACTATTTTCTTAGGTCCTGAATCTTAATTCCTATCCTAACAAAGAGCCAAGGCAGGATTTTTAATTTAATTTGATTTAATTTTTATTTATTTATTTTTTTATCTTTTTGAGATGGGGTCTCGCTATTCAGTTCAGACTGGCCTTGAGCTCACTTTGTAGGCCAGGCTTGTCTTGAACTCACAACGATCCTCCTGCCTCAGCCTCCCGAGTGCTGGGATTACAGGCGTGAGCCACCACGCCCAGCTCTTTATTTTATTTTTTAAATTGAAGAGGGAATGAATGGAGAGGAGGTCCACCTGGATGACCTGCATGAGACCACCTGGGTAAGGCCAGATATGGGAAATTAAAAACTGTGTTTGATGTCTATAGCAAACTATTGACCAATAATAAGAGCTAGAATTTGTATTCTGGATTTTTTCATTTAATAAAATAATACACTTTATAGCAGAATAATCTCTGCCCTTGCATTTATTTTATCTAATGCTCATAATAAGAGCTTTTGTAGATCATTTATACTTTCACCTCTGGGGCATGAAGGAAATGACAAGTAAGAGGGGATTAATGCTCTACAGTATTCATGGGTCGAGGTTTTACTTTTAAGAAAAAATCACATGAAGAAAGATGACCATGTTTTTCTAGGAGAAACTGAAAGTGCCATAGTCATTTATAAGGTAGGAGGCCTTTCCTTCTCTTTGTAGTCTGTTTACCTCTGAGTAATGCTTACCTCCATATTCCATCAAAGTTAAAGTTGTGTCCCTTGCGAGGAGTAGGAGAGTTTTGTGCCATTGATGGTACACCGTGTTTTATAAATGTGCTTCTTTGTTTTTTCATTGTTCTTCATTATTGAAACAATCTTTGAAAACCTGATTTCCATCTACTGATGAAAGCATACTGAAGGTGCATTGTTCAAAACAGCAAATATAGTTACTTTTTAAGACAAAAGACAGGTAAAACAGACAGTTTCATGACATACTTGCCTGTTTACTAATTTTTTTTTTCCCTTCTAGAGTAGGTAAACTCTCAAGTTATTCTGTAGAGAAGCGAGCTGCAATTACATGTTGAATATGAGGTTGTTATATGTTGGCACTGGATTGGAGTCATAAAACATTTAGTGACAAGTTTTTGTGCATGTGGTTGTACCTGTTAATCATATATGTAGATTCGTATTTGCCAGGAATTTTCTTTAGAGACCATAATTGGTAATGGATCTTTACTGTGAGTACAGACATATGTATGCCCTGTCATTTTATTTTTAGTTGACTATAGTTTTCAGATGATTTGTTTTTAAGACCATACAGCCACCATGAAAGAAAATTACAATGAGTGCTTTCTTTATACTTAGATTTCCATAACCCAAGTGGATGCTTTGAAGTGATAGTCTTATTAAAAAACTATTAATTTAAAAATTTTGTTAGCTGTGTGTGGTGGCTAACACCTATAATCCCAGCATTCTGAGAGGCTGAAGCAGAAGGACTGCAAGTCTGAGCCTGGGCAGTGTAGTGACTTAATGAGACCCTGCCTCAGAATAGAAACGAGGCTGTGGGTATAGCTTAGTGTGAAGCGCCTGAGTCCAATTTCCAATCTCCAGTATCTCTCCCTTCCAGCCATTCTTTCTTTGTTAAATTTCTTTGCTATCTGATACTGCTCAAAGCTTCCTAACAGTATAAATTTTCTGTTTCTGGATCTTTCAGTGAACAGATCATTCATTCTAACACACATAAGTACAGTAAAAGCCTATCATTGGCTACCTCACTCTCTGTTTTGAACATATTCATGATGACGTGTCTCAAATGAGTGAATTGGTCAGCTTGAGTTTTCATTTGCTATATGGTGGCATTGCAAAGGGGAGGAGATCACTCACTTATAATTGACTAAACAGGTGTGACTAGGGGAAATAGAGGTACTGGACTGCTAATTAGAGGAGCCACATTGGACTCAGAATACTGAAATGCTGGACCCCACTCTTCCATAATCAGTCCTGTAGCATGGACAATCAGTGATGTAGATTGTGATGTTTTTTAGTTGTTCCTTTATTACCATATTCATTCATTCATTCATTCATTCATTCATTCATTCATTCATTCACTTGTTCCTTTAGCTGGTTGTTCATTTGTTCAGAATGCTTCTTGTATGCCTGGTACCACATTGGACACTCAAATGTTTTCTGTTTGTAAAACAAATGTACTGTCTGCTTTCTGTCATTTCTTTTTTTTTTTTTTGGTACCAGGGATCGAACTCAATGACCTTGTGCTTGCAAGGCAGGCACTTAAGCCACTGAGCTAAATCTCCAGCCCTACTGTGCTTTCTGAATCATAGTTTTGTGGGTAAGACAAAACTAAGTCTTTCTATGGAGATGGCAGTAAAGGATGACTTCCAGGTGTGCTGATTTTTTTGTTTTTTTAACTATCAGGTTGATTTGGCACTCTTTACAGATATGAAAAAGCCTGGTTAAGGGGATAGGAGAAGAACATGTTTTAGGGGTAAAACTGGGTTCTTATTTCTAAAATGAAATGGCTGGATGTTAGCAGTGATTTGCAACCTTTCTCTTTTTCAACCTAAGATAACTTAGATGCAACACTTTTTCATTAGTAATTGTGAGTTTAGAAAATTGGCAACAATTCCTCAGCATTGAGACTGAGGAAATCGGAATCTTAGTAGTAATTTAAGAGGATAATATCCTGATATTTTCAACTGGATTTAAAAAATGTGTACTAGATTCTTGGGTCTCTTTGCAGATTTACTAAATCAGAATCTCCAGAGTTGGCCATGGGCATCTCTGTTTTAAAATAGATTATTAGAATGGAGTCAGCTTGGTACCTGCACATATGCTGGATTTGGGGAAGCACTCTACCAGGGAATCCAAGGCTCCTTCCTTTAGAGTTTTAAATTAGAATGCTAGGAGCCAATTCTGGTTTTCCTAAGCTCAAGAAATATCAAGGGCTAAAGATTTGTAGTACAATCTCAATAAAATACTACAAGATGTCGTTACATTATTGCTTCCTGATATCACTTCTAATCAAATTGTGACTTTTTCATACAGTGATAGAGCACTGTCTCTAACCACAGGCAGTATTATGAGTGTTTTTAACAACTATCAAATGCTTAAGTGTTTGATGGTTTGAACCATCTGTCACACACACAGCAGCTTCACATATCAGTAGCTGGGCAGTTCTGTGAGAAATCAGCTGGTAGATGAGCTCCACTAATAATTCTGTAGAAGTTGCAGGACATTACTCTTCATGCCTTGCTGAAACTGGGTAACACCAACAAATAATACCAGTTGTCAGCTGGTAAGAAGGGGTTTGGGAGAAGTGAATCCAGGACACACTGAAGCATGGTTAAGAGCAGTGCTCTGAGTGATAGGAGCTGAGGTGATCTGAGTTGTGGGTGAGGCAAAAGGATCCCAACTCCGTGGGTACTGGGCAGGGCCCCAAATAATGAGAGCATCTGCAGGAAGAAATTACTCACATTAATGTAGTTAAGACTTTATTTAGGGTCATTCGGGGCTGCACTGGCAGCCAGCCAATTTGCCTAAGGAAGTAATGACTGTCTGAGCTCTGGAAAATGATGCTCTAGGGTTTTGGGTGTTGCTAAGTGGCATATAGTTCTGCTTGAACAACAGCCCCTCTCTCCAGTTTGGATGTAAGTGGTGGGAGAAGAAAATTTACAAGGCCTGGCAGAAGTCAACATATTAACTCTTCTGTCTAGTATGTGATAAAGGTTTATATTTTGACTTTTCTAGAAAGAAAGCAAGATATAAGATTCTTCTCAATGCTTTATGGAATATACCATTTCATAATCTTAAGTATCATTATTAAGTATTAGAACACTGGACACATTTACATCTGTTCCTTTGGTTCATTTGCTATACAAAACCAAACTGGTAATTTTATTTAAAACTTAGCTAATTTAAGAATAACAAAAATGATAATGGTGCCAGCAGAGTGTTTTTAAAGAGTGCGTTTTACTCACATGCTAGACAGTGAAAGCCCAGAGACTCTTGTAGCTGTCACAGTGTTTTAATTAACCTTGTTACCATCGCTGTCATCAGCCCTACCATGACCTTAGCAGATATTGGTGGAAGCTAATCAAGTGTGAGATTAGCAGTTTAGCAACCGGGAATAAGAGTTTTAAGTGATTTCTGCAGGAACAAGTAAACACTGGTAATGGCAAAAGCACATGTTAATTGTGAGGGGAAGCTGTAGAGAGAACACACATGTGTTGCGGCAGACCATGTTTTCTCATTGGAGGTCTGCGGTAGTGTCAAGGAATGTGGAAGTTTTGGGGGCTGGTTTGAGTTCAAGGATAAATGACAATTAACATTTAGGCTTTTTTAGAGAGTTTCATTCTTTAATGAGGTTTTTCTCTTCATCTATCATATGTACAAACAGATGTAACTTCTTGCATGTTCCTGTTCATAAGGAAGACAGGTTAAGCCAGGTATGGCTATCTGTATATAGGCCATGATGATCTCAATGATTAGAGATATTTCTGTCATTCTTAAATTTCTATAGAGAATGTGGCATTTATGGACTTAATCACGTTAAAAATTTCTTTAAGTGGCTTCATGGTGATTTCCAAGTTGCTAATGTAATCACGCAAGTTTGAAAGTGTTTTGGTAAAGCAGGAAATTTTATAGTGCTTAGTAACTTTCTTAAAGCTATAGTATTAAAGAAATTTATAGCTCTATTATATATGAAAAGGGAAAATGGAGCACATTTGATAATTGAAATCCACAGATTATCCTCCATTTGTGTCTTTTCTAGAATAGATGAAGAATTAATTTAAATCTTTTCTTTGTTTAAGCCATTTCTTCCTTGCAATATGTATTACATATTCCAAAGGTTAAACAAAGCAAAAGAATAGTTAAACAAAAAAGTGGTTGGGGGCTGGACATTTAGCTCAGTGGCATAAGTGCCTGCCTTACAAGCACACAATAGTGAGTTCGATCCCCCGTACCGATAACCCAAAAAAAAAAAAAAAAAAGTGGTTAAACTGATTCTGAGTTCCTGGTTGCTTTGCTGACAGATTTTCTGGGCCACTAAACACTCAGCAGAATAATTAGAAACAGTCTTTTGAAAGCTAGTGTCTTAAGTGCTCATGATGGTTTTGAAGATGGTGAAAGATCATGTTGGCTATTAATGGAAACACATTTTGACTAGGTGTTAATGCAAGTGTCCAGTATGTAAAACACTTAAGGTTTTGATGGAATAAATCTTGTGTAATTATTTGTTTCAGTCCTTGTCCTTCTTTCTTATGGCCAGTGTAGCTACTCAGAGAATTCCCAAGCTCCACATCTTAACACGGGTTAGCAGTTCTGCTACTTCTTTCTCTTTCTCCAAACCCCAACTCCAGCTGTGCTTGCCAGCTTCTCTGAGCTCCTTGCCATGCCTCATGTCCAGCTGGCCTCTTGCATCTCTACCTATACATGTTGATCTGTTTGCTGTGAATGCTCTTATCCACCAATCTGATGTCCAGGTCCTTATCAATCCCGTCTAAAAGTCAGTTTCTTTTCCTTAGTCTTTCATTTTATTTTATTAAAGAACAGAATATATTTATTGAGAGAAAGAAAGCATCTGTCTGAGAGACAGAAGGGGTTCTGAGTGGGTTGCCAAAGACTCTGTCTTTGCTAGGGACTTTTATAGAGTAAGACCATGAGGTGAGATGGGTCCAGGATGGGGAAAACATGGGAACTCACAAGGCAGAGGGGCATGAGGTGGGACAGAACTGAGCCAGCCAGTAGGATTAATTGTTCAGGTAAAATTAACCAAATCAGGGACAAATGGGAAAGTGAGTCACGTAGCAAGCAGGCATGCTTAAAGAGCAGTGACTCTTCCTGTAGGGAGTTGGGATGGTGACTCCTGGCTTCTGCAAGGTGATCCATAACTATTTAGAACACCAATTCCTTATTTTATACTTAGGGTGTGACTGTATCTGGTATTTTGCACTGGCTCCTGCGAGGGCCCAGTCCTGTCTGACTGCCTATATTTCTAACTAGCTCAGTTACCTGTAACATTCCTCCCTCTGAAGAAGTAACTCAAACTGCCATGAGGGAGCAGTGGACAATTACCAATCTGGCATCTTTAGGCTGAGGGGGTTGTAGTTGTTGATTGACAGTTAGGGATACTCTGCAGAGGTTCTAACTAAAGCCTCTTGATAGACACCAGGCAGTTTCATCTTTTGGGTGGGCTTACAGCTTTAAGTCTAAAGGAGACAAAGCCAAAGAAACAAGTATGAATGGACCAAATAGTAGAATCAACAGGATAATTATGAGTGCAGTTAAGTTAACAAAGAGTTCCACCAAGAGAAGCTAGTAATTTCCCTAATCTTTTTTTTTTTTTTTTTTGATATGGGGGATCGAACTCACGACCTTGTGCTTGCCAGTCAGGTGCTTATGCCACTGAGATAAATTCCCAGATCATCCCTAGTCTTTTGTGATATCAACTCCTTGGACTGTTAGATATGTTTCCCCAAAGTTTATGTGTTGGAATTTGATCCCTAGGGTGAAGATTCTGCAAAGTGAGGCTTTAAGAGATGTTGAGGTCACAAGAGCCCCACCTTCCTGGATAGATCAGTACTGTTTTCTTGGGATTGGGCTTCTTATATAAGGATCAGGTTGACTACTTCTAGCTCTCTCCATAGTGAATTCTGCTGTATTATGATACAGAAGGAAAGTCCTCACAAGAAGTCAATGCCTCAGTAGATTTCCCAGGCTTCTGAACTGAGAGACAAACAAATTTCTTTTCATTTCAAATTTAGTCTGGATATTCTCTTACAACAGCACAACATGAATTTTAAAAAAAAAATTTTTTTTAAAGAGAAAAAAGAAACAGAACTCAAGAAGCAAACAAACCTAAAAAACAACGACAAAAGTAAAATGACAACAACAACAGCAAAAAACAACAATAGCTATATGGGTTTTCAAGATGATAAGAATTTAACAATGGTTGTTATATTGCATATAGTTATTTTCAGAATAGTTGCTTAGGCTACCAGATAGAGGCATAAAATAAAACAGTTAAACGGAACAAAACATTGGATTTCAAAAACAAGACACAAGGAAATCCTCCACAGTTGCCACAGTGCATACTGCCATCCTTCAAATAGATACACAGACTATCAGTCCCAGGCCTACAAAGTCAATCAAATAATACAAACATCAAGCCCTTCCTTTTACCTCTGTTGCTATCATCTCACCCTGAGTTCTTCTGAACCAGCCAGTTGCTTACAGGGCAGGGTGGTAGGGGTCAGTGCTCTTCTGGTCTCCCAGCCTGTGCACTGGCTGGCTCACAGGAAGGTGTGGTTTGGTTTCTTTCTGGGTCTCTTCCTGTTCCTGATGGTGGACCCTGGCTCATAGGCATGTGTGGTTTATCTTCTTGCTGGGTCTCTCCCTGTTCCCCATGACAGACCCTGGCTCACAAGAAGGTGTGGTTTGTCTTCTTGCTGGGTCTCTTCCCACTATCCATGGTGGACCCTGGCTCACAGGAAGGTGTGATTTGGCTTCTTTCTGGGTCTCTTCCTGTTCCTGATGGTGGACCCTGGCTCATAGGCATGTGTGGTTTGTCTTCTTGCTGGGTCTCTCCGTGTTCCCCATGACAGACCCTGGCTCACAAGAAGGTGTGGTTTGTCTTCTTGCTGGGTCTTTTCCTGTTCACATGGTGGACCCTGGCTCATGGGAAGGACAGCACAACATGAATTAAGACAAGGCCTATCCTGCACTTGAAGTTGCTGCTTTAATACCCTTATTCATAGTTTAATACAATACTTGCATTCTTACTGTGACCTTTCTAGCTCCTCTTCACCATTAGTTTGCAAACTCATCAAAAGGAGATAGTGCCTTCTTTTGTATCCTTAGTATCTAGCAAATGACTGAAATGTATTCCTTATATGCTCTGTTGAAATAACTTTAACAATTTTTTGTTGTTTTTGAGTGCTTCCTTTCTGAGCAGGACTATGCTATTTAGCCTCTAGCATAGAGGTATAACATTTGACCTGGGCAGTAAGAGACATATATTGTGATTGGAAGAGAAAAGATACACAGGAAAAATATGAAATAGTTAAAGACAGCAAATGGTACCACCAATTATTTTAAGAAAATGAACATGAAGGGTACAATTAGGGCCTCAACAGAGAACTGGGTAAAGATGTTATATTTAGAAAATATGAGATATAAAGAAGTGAGACAGAGGGTAGCATGTATTTTGGAGAAGGAAAAGAAAGACTAGCAATGCCAGAGTATAGATGAGATGTGATTAGGAGAATTAGCCAATTACTTAATCTTTCCCCTGCATCTATAGCGATATTAGCACCTGACACAGAATTGAAAAAAAATGAGATAATTAATGTAAAACATTTAGTACAGTGCCTAAAGGAAGTGCTCACATGACAGCAATTAATTTTTATTATAGTTGTTAGCATTAAACTATTGTGACAAGGTGTAAAAGTGTACAACTAGAAGAGAAGTATAGAAAACAAGCCAACAGGCAATCAGAACACAGCACAGCAGATAAAGATTAATAGAGAGCGATCAGAGTAGCTAAAAGAAAATTGGGAAGGAATTGATATCAGATCAGTGTTGAAGGGGAAAGCCAGGGAAGTTTGAAGAGGAATTGAGAATAAAACATAAAAACCTAGTGAAAGAATGCAACCTTGAAGCTAAGTCATTGCTTGCCCTAGGCTGCTCAAACAATGATCAGCTTCCTGCTGGACTGGAGCCATCAAAGAGTGGCCAGCCCAGGGCCTGCTGGTGGAAGCAGGTGTGCCAGTGAGAGCTGGTAATTAGGTTAGCTTGTGGGAAATGGCAGTTGCAGTAGGGGCAGATCAAGACAAGAGACAGAGTACTGGTGAGTGGATTGTGGAGGCAAAAGAGTGGCTGAAAGGGAATGATTTCTATGGTGCTTTCTCTTTCTGAGGTGCTTAGGTGCAAAAGAGAAGGGAGTGAGATCTAGAGACTCAATTTCCTGAGTGCCAGGAAAGCACATTGCCCCTCACTGTGCTTGTCTTTCTCCATCTGAGATAGCTTGTTGGTGTGTTATTTCAGCTTCCATAGACTTAAAATATTTTAATTTTTAAAAAAATTTTATTTAAAGAGAAACAAAAGCATGTAAAGGGTGGAGGTAATACAGAATTCCAAAAAAAAAAAAGATAATAAGAAATTACTAGTTAATAAATTACATCTTGTCCTCTTAGAAATAGTTGCTCAAGTTACAAAATTAAAGCATACAAAGTAGATAGTCAAACAGTGAGAGTGTAGACAGCTACGTGTGCATGAATCTCTGCATGTATTTCTATACTTTCTGTATTAGAGGGAAAAACAAAACTTAGCAAGACAAAACAAAACAAATTCCTATAAAAACATGAAACCAAAAAGACTTAAAATTTTTAAACACTAGATTTTTTTTACAAAGTCTTTTTATTATGCTGGTGGGATTGTTTAAGATTTGTGTCACGCAGTATAGTTCAAAGGTGTTCTCCCTAAGGCATACACATTAAATAGTGCAGCCTGAAAGTGCTGTCTGTCCTGGACTTTCTTATTTATAAAAGTCACCTCTGGAGCTTGCTGGACAGTTGAGATATCTTGGTCCAGCCCCCGACCTACTGAAAATGAATCTTGAGGGTAAGCACCTCGGACTTCATCCTTATAAGGATCTTGGGATTAGGCAATTTAGGATAAATATTGCCTATGTCAAGTGAAAGACTTGAAACCCTTCTTGAAAGTGAAGGATTGCAATACTTCTTCTTCTTTTTTTTTTTTTTTTGTACCAGTGATGGAACTCATGACTTTGCATTTGCCAAGCAGGCATTTATGCTGCTGAGCTAAACCCCCAGCCCATGTAGTACTTTATTTTTAAGTCATGCCCTGACTGTGCTAGGTTCCTGTTTGAGAGGTCATGAAGAATGTTTACCATATTCTTCTATTTAGACCAGTAGTCTAATGCAGTAGTTTTCAACCAGGGGTGACTTTATTCCCTAAGGGACATTTGGTGATATCAGGGTACACTTTAGTTGACATACTGGGGCTATGGCTGCTACAGGCATCAAATGAGAAGATAGCCTCCCCCAGGATTATCTGATCCCAAATATCAACATTTCAGAGGTTGAGATGAAAGAGTAGCCATGTTAATTCTCACATTTGAAATAACAGTTTAAGATAAGATAGAGAAATCTAACACCTAAAAAAGATTATAATTGCAGTATATTTCCAGTGTACTTGTGTATTGTACCAGTCACATTTCAAAAAGAATAAAATGTATCTTTAGATCAAATCGTTATAAACCCTGGAAAAAGGAGTGCGGACTTGCACGTTCTTGTTAGGTCTTGCTTTTTTATAGCTGGAGTCATCCTTGTAGTAACATGCCCAAATCCACCCTGTGAATTCTGGTGGAAAGCAGTCTGCCGATTGGAAACAGCTTGTTGCTTCATAAAGTCTAGCAGTTCCTGTGTGATTTCTGTGGAAACTGAATAGATCTAGCTATGTAGAATTCGTGTCTACATTTGCATATGATAGCAACTTAAAAATTAGAAGCAACTTTTATGTAGCTTGAATTCTATATGGATAGTGTTTTTATATCCTGTAGGAGAATTCTTGAAAGAGTTTAAAATGGAATAGTAATGTAATCATTTGTATCAGTCTTTTTATTGAAGCCTGGAAAGAACCCTATTAAGTAATAAAGAAGCATTTTAAATTGCATTTCAGGATGTAGATTTAAAAACATTATGATAGAGATTAACTGTAGAATGGATTGTTAGAAATGATTGTATTTCATAGATTACTTGTTTATTTTCATTTTTGCCTTCCTTATTATCAGCATTGCCTGGTACTAAGTTCCACACGTTTCTTTTCCAATATTATTAAGTAAAAATCTTTAAAATAGAAAATGCTTTCTTTCACTGGTATAAGCATATATATTACTATTCTTATTAGATTTAAGATTTAATTGTAATTAAAATAAAGGCTATGATATTTGAAATGTCTTATTTATTAGTGATTCTTAGGGGATTTGAATATGAATAGTTAAAAACACCTTGTAACTAGCTTAATTCCAATGTGGTACTAAGTGCTAGAGGACGGTTGGTAGCAAATTTTACTTAATAATAAAGTAGTATCAGATTAACTAAATCAGGGTGTCCTTAGTTTGGTGGCGTAAGCGCCTGCCTTTCAAGCCTGCAGTCGTGAGTTTGATCCCCAGTACCAAAAAACAAACAAACAAACAAACAAAAACCCAAAAAACCAACCAACCAACCAAACAAAAAAACCAGAAACTAAATCAGGTGGTATTATGACTCATTTGGCCTGGTACTTTGGAGATAGGAAGAATAAAATTTATACAAGCTAAGAGTTGAATGCATTTGAAAATAGTTTTCCTGAAATTTTGCTCTTTTTTGGGGGCAGAAAAGACAGAAATTTACCAATGCCCATATTTCCCATAAGTGTCATTTTATATGTTTATCAAGCTTGCATTTATTGAAACCTTACCTGTCATAGTGCCCATAGTTGGTATTTTTTTTTTTTTTGCATTTTTCCCCTTATGTTATTCATTATTATGTGGTATCAGAATTTTATTTCCTCTCAAGGTGTATTTCCTTTAAAGTAATAGTAACATTCTTGAAAAGATGCATGTGTCAAATTTTACTATTGCTTATTTATTTTATCATTTCAGAAAGAGGTGTCAGCCCTTTAATGTAAAGCCTTTTGATAACATCTTCAACATTTTGTTTTAGGATGCACACAACCACAGAGATATGTTATCTGACTTTTTTTTCCCCAGGAAATTACTCATGGAAAGGCTGAAATTTATAACTCTGACCTCTTCTTCTGAGAATAACAATACTTTGTTTAGTATTTGATTTATCTCTCCAAGTATCAATGTTTGCTTACTTGACATTTGGTCATTTTTTTAAGTCAAGCAAACCAAACACTAACTGTTATTTTAACCTGTTGTGCTTGAATAAGTCTTAAATTTTTGTGTTTGTTTTGTTTTATGGTGGATGTCAAACTCAGGGCCTCCTGTGTGCTAGGCAAGTGCTGTACCACTAGCTGCATCTCTAGCCCACTGGTCTCATATTTTTGGAGGCCATCTATAAATTAATTTGTAAATGCAGAATGTAATTCTAAAGAACTAAATCTCTTAAAGACTATATATTGACTATTTGTATGCCTTTTTCTGTTGGCTGTTTTCATTATACCAGTTACTAGGACTTTTATTGTATTACTATATTTGTCAGTGGCTTACATTTATTATATACATGTTGCATTTATCCTTCCACTCACAATTTATTGTAAACTTGGGATTGCTCTTAAATTTTTTTGTCTGTTCAGAGCTTTTTGTGCCTTTTTAAAATAGAAAATAAAGATTCTGTATGACCTCAAATACCCTAGTTAATATATATAAGTTGCATTTGTTCAGTGATTATGAACATATGATATGAACATATCTTATGAAACTATGAGCATATTTTCCCCAAATTTGTCAAAATGATTGACAAAGCTCAATTAAACAACCAATAAAAAATTAAAACTACAAGCATATCTTTTTAAAACGTGTCACACTGTGACAAAGCTGAATTAAAACATTAGTTTAAAAAATGAAATAATTTGAAACTTTTAACTGTAGCATTAAAAGAGGTAAAAATGAGTGAGTGCTTTATAGAAAAATCATTATTTCATAGTTTTTAAGAACCTGCCAGTTTTATGATTAAATGTTACCCACATTTCATTGAATAACCGTTCTGTAGAAGTTGTTGCAAGTCATGACAAATAATTTTAAAAGAAGAAAGTGGAGGAGGTTGAACTATATTTTATCTTAAAAGAGTTCCATTCTCTATATGTGAACGCAGGGGAGGAGTGAAGTAATCACCTGGATCACAGGAGATAAGATAACTTCTTGGTTGTGGTTAAGTAGAAATGTCACTTGAAAGTCTTTTTTTTCTCTTGGTGGAGGTCTGTTTCCAGCTTTCTGTGTGGCCTAATGGGGAAATCTGAGGATCCCAGGGAATAGTTTCTTGCAGCCTAAGGCTGCTTGCTCAACTTTAATGAGAGAAGCTGGTTTTATTTGACTTTTGCACTGAATTTCTATGAAAGATACTCTTTGAAAAAATAACTCCATGAGTCCAAAAAATCAAGCTGGTTTAGAAACCATTGGCCTCACAGAATGTTAAGGGATTTTTTGACATAAGCTGAGCAATAGAAAATTATACTAGAATATAGAGATGTAATTGCAAGGGAGAAGCAACACAGATGGCAGGAGAGAGATTAGTTTTCTTTCCACATACCACACTGAAAATGAGAGGAATGTAATGATTGTGTGGCTGCTTAACCATATGCTATTTGCTGCAATTATGCTGTGCCTTTTTAAAAAATTAAGATGAAATTCATCTAATATGAAATTAACGATCTTCAATAGAGTGTACAATTATGTAGCATTTAGTACATTCAAACTGTTGCACAATCATCACCTGTATCTACTTTAAAAATATTTTGCTCACTATGTTATGCTTTTGCATTTATTTACAAAGTTTATTTTTATTGTATTTCTTTTTTGAAAGGACTGGCCAGTAGTTTCTAACAAGGCTGTTAGTGAAATATATGGGGGATTAGAGTCAAAAAAAGAAGAGATGCCAAACTGTAACTTGTGTTAATGCAGTTTTTAGTGAACATCATATTTGACTCTTAAACATTTCAATAGCACAACACAAAACTGGTAGGTTTTCTGAAAGAAAACACCAGTTCCTCTGAAAGAATAGTTACTCTTGATACTCAGTTCTAAACACAATTTCTCAACTGGGCCTTAATGTGAGTGTTTTTATGGCTCTGTGAAGCAGTGACAGGAATTTTAGAGAGAGCAGAATCATGAATCTTTGACCTCTACTTGCTTGATCTCAAATGAGTCTGGATTTTTTTCAATTCCAAACTGGTAGAGTGTGAGGCCGTAAGGCAGCACTGAAAAAGACCCGCAGCACCCCGAGCCTTGGCAGCCTTAGCAGGTGCAGAGAGAGTGGGAACCAGGTTGGGTCAGGGCTGATTTGCAGTTAACAGTGGAATAGTATGGATTGAAGGGCAAAATCCATTTATATGTTTATAGACTGAAGCATAGATGCTGCAAAGTGTAAGCCTCACTGTGCACAAAGATTTGCAGCTCTATTCTTTTATTAATTATGAATACATGTTTGCAGTATATACCGATCATGTTCGTCATGGGAATTTTTATATAAGACATCTTAATTTTTTTGTTTGTCCCCTTCCTTCCCCTCTCCTCCCTCCAACGTTTCTTCTGTCCCTATTTACTAAAGTTCTATTTCTACTTTTTTCCCTTTAGTTCTTTTAGTTACTTCCTGTGATGGGTGGCTAATATAGAAATAATTGGAGGATATTTATAGGCAGAAATGAATTCTTAGATTTGGTATATTATCAACTGAGGAAATATGGAAAGATTAAGATAGTTTTATTAATTCTATATATTTTTTATTTTAAAGAGGATAAAACAAAAGAGGACAGAACAAAGCAAATCAGAACAGAACAATGTAAACAACACAGCACTTTACAACAAGACAACCAGATATTAACAGTAGCTACTGTAATGTCTCTTTGGAATAGTTGAGCATACCTTCACACACAATAATATCAAACATAACAAAATAGAATAAAACCATTCAAGAGAATGAAAGTATTGCAGGACATTCAAAACCAAATAACAGAAAATGAACAATGGCTACTGTAATATTTCATTTTCCATAAAAATTTGTTTATATTATCACACATATTAAAATCCAATAAGACACAACATGATAGAACCAATGGAAATAGAAGAACAAAAGCATGGTAGGACTTCAAAGCAAGATGGCTGCCATAATGTCCTGTTTTCTTCAAAGTAGCTGTTCATACCATCACACATAATAAATTCAAACAAAACAGAATAAAACCATTCCAACCAATGAATGTAAACATTATAAAGCAATGTAATGGGGAACTATGATTACCATAAAATCTTATGTACTCTTACGATTTCTTATATGTTAAATTTTAAGTATTTTACCAATTTGTAGTATAGGAGAAGGTTATGAGAATTGTAATTTCCTTGCACTGGATCTAATACTTTGCATTTTTCTAATATGTTGCAAAAAAAGACTTTGTATTGTTTATTTTTAGAGGTGAGGTTACTGAAGGCCATGATGATATAGTCAGTAATACCAGATTATGAGTGTGTTTTACAGTACATATACTGTATATGTAAACACTTAGTCTTTTTAATCTCAAAAGAAGTTCAAGCCTGTGAAAAATAGAAAAAAATGTTATGGATAATATATTCATTTCATGTAGCATCACCAGTTATTAACATTTGAGTTATTTGCATCATGTCCTTCATTGAATGCTTAACCACTTGAAAATTAGAGGTGTGGCATTTAAGAATGCATCTTTCTAAAACAAAGACATTTTCATTCATTCCACAGTTGCTTTATCATTATTATAGCCAAGAAATTTAATATTCATATGGTAAAATTACCTGATAAGCAGTTATGCCTAACTTTTTCACTGTTGTCTCAGAAATAGCCTTTATAGGCTGACGTTGCAGTTCATCAGTAGTGCATCTGACTCCAGAAGTGTCCTCTATAGCTGATTTTCTTCTTTTTCTCAGTCTAGTTTTCTAAAAAGGGTCATGCTTTGCATTTGGCTGTCATGCCTCTCCAGTCTCTTTTAATCTAGAAAAGCCTCTGCTGCCTTTGGTTTTTCTTAATTTTGATGTGAAGCATGCAGATTAGTTTTCTTACTGAGTGCTCCAGTCTGGCTTTGTTGGTTGTATTTCCTGTTAACTTCAGGTTAAGCATCACAGTAAGAATGTTACATGGAGAGGTTATGTTCCCATTTCATTATACTTTGGAAAACTACATTAAGGTGGTATTCACGAAATCATTCCACCTAAAGATAGCTTTCCTTGTTTGTCATTAATAAAGAAGCTGTGGCTACCTGGAAAATTGAGGCAGGAGTATGCTAAGTTTGAGGTTAGCCTGGGCAACTTAGTGAGACTCTCTCAAAATAAAAGAGACTGGGATATAGCGCAGCACTGAAGTGCTTACCTTGCATGTACAAAGCCCTGGGTTTAATCTCCATTGCAATTTAGAAAAGGAAAATAAAAAGCCTCAGTGCAATACTTTGAGACTCTGAATCTTTTCCAGGGTCTGTTTGAGTCACTGTATTCCTGCTCTGTCGCAGCCGTAGGGCTTTCATTGCTGCATGAATGAATGGAAAAACTGGGACAATGTCTGTTTCTTTGAGGTTGAATGCAATGTTGCATTGCATTTATGTGAACATTTATTTCCTGTGTTTAAAAATCACTTTAGGTTTTATATTGAACACACCGATTAAAGTATTTTATTTATGATATAGGCTGAATGTATGAGGTGCTGAAATGTAAGCCATAAGGCATATGAAATGAATGGGTTTCTGCAAAGGAAACAAAATATTTTGGCAATGAGAAAGTTTATTAATATAAACATAAATTTGCACCATGGATCTAGAACCCTCCTCCAGTCATATTTTAGTAAGTGATAATTCTTAACAATTCTCTTTTTTAAAAAATTAAGTCAGCTTTTGAAACTGTAGCAGATTATGTGAAAATTTGTATTTTGCTCTAGTTATCACATAGCTCTTGCAGTTTACATACAAATGGAAGAGTTATATTCAATTACACATTTGAACTGCTTTATATATATACATATATATATATGTATATATATGGTTATAGTTAAATATCAGTTATATTTATAGTATCTAGTGTTAATACATAATACAGACACACTTGTGTGTATATATTAGACTTGTAAATAGTTTTAACATCACAGATAGCTTGCAGGTAGTCCTTTAAGAGGTAGATGGCCAATGATACAATGGTATCTGGTACTTAAATGACTTCAAATAAATTCATTCATATATTTTGTATTGCTTTGTTTGAATACACAGATGACATAATTTGACTGTTGTTTAGTTAGCAGGTATTTCATTGAACAGATACCACTTTTTTTTTTAATAGCAAGAAAAGATTTACTGCAGGAAATTATATTATTGAAAGATGGAAGAGTGGTAAAATCATCAGCCAGCAAGAAATGTATGCATTTGTTATTTTACTACTGAAGCTATGAAGAGGAATTTTGGAATATTCTGCAGTGGAAGGCAAAGGGCATGTTCTTCCATATCCCAAGAGGAGAGCATCCCAGATGGCAGCACAAGTGGTTAAGTACATCACATTACAGGAATACATGCACATCTGTCTTTCCTTTTGGTTTGTTGAGACAGGGTCTCACTCAGTAATTGAAGCTGGCCTTGAATTCCTGGCAATTCTGCTTCAGCTTTCTGAGAGTTGGAATTACAGGTGTGAGCCACTACACATGGCTCATATCCAGGTTTAAGGCAGCACAACTCATAATATCTGAATCTTTGAAATGGCCAACATATCCCACAAGAACTGAATGGATTAAAAAAACATGGTATTCACACAAACAGAGTACTACTCTGCCATAAAGAAGGATAAACTTGACTTATTTAGAGGAAAATGGATGTACCTTGAGACAAGAGTATTACGTGAATTAAATCAGATATATGAACTGAAGTATTGCATAGCTTCTTTTATATGATAAGCCCAAAAATATGTAAGTCCAAGAACAAAATAGAAGCTAGATAATAGGAAACAGGGTGAAGATCATTTGCTAATGATAAATGAACAAAGAGATGCAGAGAGGGTAAGAGAGGAGAGGAAAGGAATTAAAAAGAATTAAAGTATGTACACATACCAACTCCTTATAATCAATGTAATCATTATTTACTACAAACATGCACTAACAAAAATAAAACTGAAGAACTGAACAATGTAAAACAAATAAAGTAAAACTAAACAGAAGAAATGAACAATGTCAATCAAGTGATATCAAAAGGAGAGACCAATGCTAGCTAAGCAGAGACCTAGTCCAGGATTGCACCAGGTGTATGTGGGCCCAAGCATCCCGGAGAAAGTTAAGATCTTTGTCATTAAGGAACCGATGTTTTAAAGGTGTAAAAAGACCATGGAAGAAACAATTTGAAGACACTGGCAACCAAAGTAGCATTTTAAATCCAGAAGGAACTTTAGGAATACTTCCATCTCCTCTCTTTAAGATGAATTAACAATTATAGGAGTGTGATGATTTCTTTAGGATCAGAATATTAGAGTCCTGAGCTGAGAACTGCTTGAGTTTAAAGAACCTGTTAACATGTGATCAAGGAGCTCTGATATAATAATAAAGGATCATATTTGTTGATAGTTGAGATGAACACACTATGAATTTCTGAAAATAAATTATAGTAGCCCGATCAGATTATAAAAATATAAAGACAAGATTTGTTTCTGATTTATTTAAAAGTGGAGGACTGTCCAGAGTTGCTATAGACTGAGGCTGCTCAAAAGCAGTACAGCTATAGTGCTACTAAACTGGGTGCTCTCTTGTGGCCTGGGTTATCCTAAAAGAAAGGTGTGAGTCTGCATTCATCTAATTTCACTTATTCTTTAAATTTTTTTTTATTAGTACATGTTTGCATAATGATTATGTGTACCATGGGGCATTGGCCCATGTACACAACACATTTCAGTTTTCAGTTTTTTTTTTTCTTCCAGTCACTCACCACCCTCCTCCCTCCCTGCTCCTTCCAGTTCTTGGTCTCTTTCCTATTTACAAAAGCTCTATTTCCATTTTTTCCTTTAGTTCTTTTTTTTCTATCCTCATTCTCTCTTCTGTTTTCCCCACTTTCATTTTTTTCCCTAAAATACACATGTTCTTGCTGCTTTTTAATATTTCTTTAGCCTGAACACATCTTAGAATGTATGGCTTCAAGGGTTTGGGTAAGGATAATAATTATATGGAGAGTCTGTTGAAGTGGTTTCCAAAGCAACCATAATTTAAAATTACCAGAAATAGCTTTAAAAACAAATTTCTAGGTTCTGATTCAGGCCTATTGATACCTAATATCATAAAACTAGTTAGAGAATGTGATAGTGAAGTGTTTTATAATCATATTTCAGGACCTTTTAAAAAATCTGTTTACACTTTTCTTTAAAAGAGTAGTAATTGTCGGATTCCATTTAAATTTTAAACTTTTTCTACCATCAATCAGTGTATGTTACATTTTGGTAAATTGTATGTTTATCAATCCAAATTTTATCTTTCATTTTATACCAGTAAAATTGGAAGAAAGAATTGGGATGTACTTCAGTGACAAAATACTTATCAAGCATGAGACCCTCAGTTCCATCCTTGATGCCGTGAGAAAAAAAAAATAGTTAAAATTAGAAGAAATCAATATTAACATTACTAAATGTTACTCTGGTGACATTGTTAATATTAACACTGATAGTGCTGCTATACAGGATTTTGCATATATTATCTTGAATCTCTTCAATTGTTTTGGAGAAAAATGTATCAGGGATTATCACATTTAGAACAAATGAGAAAATAATTTGCTCAAGATCCATAGTTAATTCACATTCAGGTCCCCACAATAAATCAAATGTGTAATTCAGACAGAGGAGTGTGCTACTGTACGTATTTTAAGATATTGATTGTGTGAGAACACTTGGAACATTTTTTAGAACAGTTCTCTCTTATTCTATGTGCTTTATATGATACAATGAGATAAAACATGTACCCATAGGTCATTTCAAATTTTGTAAAGATTTGAAACTGAGAAATGGCAATTACCTTTGTGATTATAGGCTCTAATATCTGCTTAACATTATTAGAAAACTCCAGTTTCAGTGTAGTATAAAAAAAGCAAAAACTTTGGCATTCACATACTCTGATCAATACTTAGCTTAGCTCTTCCAGTGGTCGTATATCTGTGACCTTGGGCAACTGTCTTCTTTCTGGGTATTATTTGGAAAGCAGACATAATTGTATCTATTCATAAAAATGTTGTGAATGTTAAATGAGATATGTCAAGTTTCTAGCAAACTGGCCAGCTCATAGTAGGTAATCAACAAATGATCACTATTAATGTTATTTCCTTCCAAGTGTTGAAAGGTAGAGAAATGAAAACATGTAGGTCACAATTAATTTCCATTATAATGCTCTATAATTTATACTAAATTCATGTAGTATTACAACACCAACACGAAAGTTGTAACGCAGGTTTATGAAGAAACATGTGGACTGCAATAGTGAAGCACCAATTTCAAACACACAGGTACTTTATTCTTTCTCTTGAGAGTTGTGATCAAGGTGACTTACAGAAAAAAACGGGATATTTACCATAGTGGCTTTCAATCCAGGATTTAAAGTTTCATCAGTATGTTCAATAAAACAAAGAAATGAAACATGAACAAAAATTGATTTCTTCAGATGAAAAACTATTAAACATTTGGTCAAGTCTTTTTCTCTGGTATTTTATTATTCTCTTAATCTAAACTGATGCCCACAAGTGGGGATAAGGTTCTGTGCCACTGTTTGCTCACATGTGTGAGGCCCTGAGTTTGATCTCCAGCCATACCAAAACCAAAACCAAACAAAATCCTAACTAACAAACCAACCAAACAAAAAAATTTATCACAGTATTTATTTATTTATTTATTTTTATCAAAGAACATTATTGATTTCTACATCTACACTGTTTTACCTTTTTCCAAAAGCTAAATGTATTTTCTTGAGCTTTTGGGGGTGTCTAGAGCAACTGTAACTTTGCCTTTGTTCTATTTTTTAGGTGTTTTTTTTTTTTCTTAGTTTGTCTGCATAGGAGGTACTTTAAGAAAACAATGAAAATTAGCCCATTATCTTGCTGAAATATCCCCATCTCCACTCTTGGAGTCTAAGACTGAAGTGCTTGGCCAGGCAGTGGGAGATTTGTCAAACTTTGGGCCTGTTTTTCCTGATCCCTGCAGTTGTACCTGGCTGTGGTTCCAAACATGGTTATAGATCAGTAGTAACTACAAAACAGTGTCCTCAGGGAGATAGATCGTCCCTTTAGGGTGAGAGGAACTATTTTGAGTGGAAAAAGCCTCTCTGGTGATCTGGATCGATATTCTTCCTTTTCCTCTCACTGGGAATCACCGAGGTGGAGAAAGAGAAAGTGGGCAGACTCCTCCAACTGTTGCCTCAGTGCGACTCCAGTTTTTGAAAGTGATCTGCAGAATGTTGTTTGATAGGGATTTTATTCTGATGGGAAAACCTGCCTCTGACTTTCTGGACATGTTCCGGTGAGGACTTGTCCAAAAATTTGCCTGATCTTGCCCACACTTAGCAATGTGCTTTACTTTATATTTAATGATGTTTTTTGTATTGTCATATTTAATGCTTGTAGATTTACTGCATGGATAAGACACTTGATAAATTCTAATGGAGAGGTCAAATATTATCTGTTAGATACCAAATAGCTGATATATCTAGCTGCCATTATATCTTTGGTTCTTATTTTTATTTTTCTATAGCAAATTTTAGAAATTGTGGTAAATGTTGCCTGTTACTTTTTTGTGTGTTCTGGTGTTGGAAATTGAACCCTAAGGCATTGCAGAAGCTAAGCAAGCCATCTAACAATGAGCTACACAGTCCGAGTCCATTCATTCATTTGTTCATTCATTCTTTTGTTGGTTCTTGGTACAGTAGATTGAACTCAGGGCCTCTGGATCATTCCTAGCCTTTAAATAAATTATTGCTATTATTTTATTTCGAGAAGGGTCTCACTAATTGTGCAGGCTGGCTTTCAACTTGGGATCCTAGCGCTTTGGCCTCCAGAAGAGCTGTGATTTACAGGCTTGTGCCACTGACCCTGGCTTTCTTTTACTCTTCAGTGACTAATCAACAGGGAAAAGAACAAAATTATTCATCACTGGTGTACCCCATGCATCCCCTTATCTTTCTGTCTTCCTCCAACTAGGGGCCTCCTAACTGAAGTCACTAATTAGTTACCTAAGCACAGAGGAGCTATGATAAACTTTACAAAATAAACAGAGCAAAGATACATGTAGCAGTTATTGCCACTGGTGTTTTTCATGGAGCTAAGTGGTGAACCTATTTTTAGCGTAGGTTACATCCCAGAGAAGTTTCCAGCCAGGGAAGACAAGGAGTCTGCACTGGTTTTTTACTCTTTCATGCTAATTGTTTTTTCTTCATTATTAAATTCCCCAGTCAGTCAGTCAGTCAGTCAAATAATAGGATAATAGTATTCTACATAGAATAGTCAGTAGAATAATAGTATTCTACAACTAATTTATAATGATTTTAGACTTATCTTTGATTTTGAAATATCTATAGTATTGTTTTATTAGTGTTAATAAGTATTTTTAACTTAATTTTTCCTTGTAATAGTAATATGCATATTTATGAGTACAGTATAATATTTTAATACATATATGCACTATAATGATAAAGGCCATTAAAATTTTAATGTTGATGATGAATTGTTTATGAGCATGGATTATTTGTTAAATGCTATACTAAATGTTTAAAAATTAGTTTTAAAATGATTCTGAGTCAGTTTTTGTTAATAGTGTAGTTTTATAGATTTTTAAAAAAGGTTTTAAGATGTAAAAAAGCATTTGCTAAAAACATGCTAAATAGCACTTCCTCACCTTTGAGACATAAATTTTTTTGTTTTGAGGTTACATATATAAATCAACAAGTTTTCAAAAGTACACATATAGTAAATATTATAAAGTTTATAAATTGTCCAGATATTTTCTGAATACATTGAGTCATTCTGAAATGGGAATCATGACTAATCACTGTTAATGAAGTATGTTTAACTCAGTTCTTTTCACCATATTGAATATAAAAGTTGAGCATGCCTATGCTCTAAGGTAAGATTTAAAAAAATGTGAGTCTTATTCTTATTCCTACAGATGAAACAGACACATACACAATTGAGCTGTAACATAGACCAGTGTGTCATGATTATTGTAATTCAGGGGACAGAAAGTTATAGTGGGAACAGAGAAAATGAGATAATTGATTTTCCCTGGCAGGATTGGGGAAGGCTGTAGACTTGTCATTCTGTTTCTGAGTTTAAATGATCCTGGCAAAGCCTGCAATTTTAGATTGGTTTGTAGTGTTGCTACTACTTAGTTTTCCATCATAGTAAGTGCTGTGTAGAAATAGTAAGAATGTAGACATTTTTGGGGTATTGATAAGAAATCATATCTTTAAATATGGATGTAAAAAGTATATGTTTTTTGGGAAAAACATCTTGAGCCTTTTTTTTGAAAAATATTGTTTATTTGTATTTTTTGAGATTTATCAGTTTGCATTTTGAGAAGTATGCACATAATTATTCATATTAAGTTTGTTTTTTTGGTATGAATTTGGTACCTTTTTTTATTTTAAAGAGAATAAAACAAAAGAGGACAGAGCTAGGCAGATCAGAACAGAACAATGTAAGCAACACAGCACTTCACAAGACAATTGGATATTAACAGTAGCTATCATAATGTCTCTTTCTTTGAAATAGTTGAGCTTAGCTTTATACACAATAATGTCAAACATAACAAAGTAGAATAAAACAACTCAAGAGAATGGAAGTATTCCAAGGCATTCTGAACCAAATATTTGAAGATGAACAATGGCTATATTATCTCATTTTCCATAAAAATTTTATTTTTACTATCAAACATATTAAAATCCAATGTGATAGAACCAATGGTAAGACACAATGTGATAGAACCAATGGTAATAGAAAAACAAGGACTTCAGAGCAAGATGATATTAAATCAACACTGGCTGCCATATTGTCTTGTCTTCAAAGTAACTATTTATATGATCACATATATTAAGATCAAACAAAGCAGAATGAAACCATTCCAACTAATAAATGAAAACGTAAGACATCAAATCAGTATAATGGTGAACCATGATTTCCATAAAATCTTCTGTACTCTTACCATTTCTTACTCTAGGGAGACTATATGATATTTATACATGTGAGTTTGATTTATTTCACTTATGAGTATAGATTCAAGATGCATCCATTTATTTATAAATATCTCAATGTGATCATTCTTTATAGCTGAGTAGTACTCCATTGTATAAAAGTACCACAATTTTTTTATCCATTCCTCGGTTGATGGGCACTTAGGTTGTTTCCAAGATATGGCTATTACAAATTGTGCTGCTATAAACATGGGTGCTCATATGGTAAGATGTTTTCGTATCTTCTGGGAATATGCCTAAGAGTAGAATAGCTGGGTCAAATGGGACCTCCAACCCCAGCTTTTTGAGGAATTTCCAGATTGACCTCCACAGTGGTTGCACCAGTCTACACTCCCACCAACAGTGCAGAAGAGTTCCTTTTTCCCCACAGCCTCTCCAGCATTTGTTGTTGGTAGTTTTGTTGATCCTGGCCATTCTTTCTGGAGTGAGATGGAATCTCAGTGTGGTTTTAATTTGCATTTCTCTAATGACCAATGATGATGAACATTTTTTCATGTAT